>JAKSZP010000052.1:0-266506 GCA_022478985.1 Massospora cicadina | reverse complement strand
AAATTAGGATTTATCTGTAAAGTTTGATCATCTTTGATAACCCATATGAGAGATTGAATAGATTGGGGAAGGTTATAATCAGGATAGAAATGAGAGATAATTGGCTGGGGGTAGTAGCAGTTGGCTCATGAACCACAGGACAAGGCAATTTGACTTGGTCCTGAGCAATAACCTGCTTTTGAACAGTTTAGGAGGTTTGTAATTATTTGGCTGGTGATGTTTGATCAGCTTCCACAGCATCTGAGGGAGGAAGAGGGAGGATTGAAAACCATTTGAAAGATCCTACCAGATTGATGGTAGGGCCAATGTTGGAGGGAGCAGGGACTGATGCTGCAGTGTTGGCGAGGGGAGGGCACAACGCTTAAAAAGATCTATTCTGAAGCACAAGGGGAAGAATGAGCAGCCATTTTCAATACAGGATAGAATGGGAGGTTATGGCAGTGCAGACCACGGTACATGTGAGAACTGCAAGATGGTTGTCCCAGTGGAAGGAGAAAATCATTGTAAAGGCATGAGGCTCTGCAAAGTGTCTAGCCCACTTTAGGAACCACAAACTGGAGTTGGGAACTACAAAGCAATTGGCAAATTTACTTTAGGAACTATTGATGGACCTGCTCAGGGAAGAGATGGTTAGAGAACCTGTCAAAATGAACCATCAGAGTGGCATCTGCTGGCAACCAAGTGCAAGTGGTAGTAATTGTTGTATTATAAACAAGCGGCATCTTTTCCATGACCATGGCTTGTGTCAGGAAAGCAGCAAGTAAAGTTTAGACAGGACTGCCAGTTTGTATGCCAAAACACCCAAATGGCGAACTCAAATGCCAGATGCACTGCTGCTTGGACGACGTTGAATTGAGATGGAGATGATTTCACCAGTGTGTGCCAATAGGCCATAAATGCAAATAAAAACCCAGCAACAAACCAGGCTATCACGGCATCATGGCCCGTGGGTTTGGGAGCTGAAAAAAAGGGAGATTAGAATTTTGAGATTTGTATTTATCATAGTAAAAAATTAAAATTGAGGTACAGAATTTTTATTGAAATTTAAAAGTTAAAAAACTAACCGTTAATTTTCTCAGTGTGTTACAACTGCTTAGATAGACTATTGATTTGTAAAAAGCTTATAAAAGCTCAGGATTGGGGCCATCAAGGTTCACCTAACCTTGCAAACTTTGGGTGAGGGTAAAAAAATTAATTTTACTGACTTCAAAATTGTTGGCTGTGGGCTGAGTTGCTGTTGGTTCATCCACAGATGTCCAAATTGCCGATTTTCTTTGGTTTTGATGGTTAGAGCGACGATATCTCATCCAATGGGAATCAGGAACCTCCCAAGGCCATCCTATGTAGGGGCGGTCCCATGAGGTCAGGAACAGGTTCAGGATTCCCAACTACCCGCATTTGATCACTTCAGCATCTATTGGACCAAACAAGAACAGTTGGATGGGGGTTTTGATACTGCAGGGAGGGTTTTGAACTGGCTTCAGCATTTCCCAATGTCTTGATGCCATTGGCGAGTTCCTCCAACAATTTGACATTTGTACATTCTTCATAGAATGTACATGCCCGTTGAGCTTTGTTCTCAATATGTCTGGGGTGAATTTTGAACCTGCAACAACATAATCTAATGGCCCAATACCAATGGCGAGTTTTGCTGAAAATTCAACATTAAAAGCTTTAGTTAACAAAATGCGCACCTATCAGGTGTTTTGTTGCCGAGATTTTGCAATTGTTTACTATTAACATTAAAGACTTGCCGCTGTTAATTGTACTTGGCCCCTTCGCTCCAAGCAGGTGCCAATTCATTGCCAACCGCTACAGATTTCATTAATTTGCCCCATTAAAACTTCAGATGTAAGAACTGGGGTTGGGGGAGGAATCCTCAAAGGGTAATCTGTCACCCACTGCTTGTCCACCACATGAGTGAGGTTGCCCTGGGCGACAAGGGGGCCCGCCAGCCTTCTTGGCCCCTTCTTGGATGGGAAAGGGAACACCCTTCAATTGAAATTGAGAGGACTCTTCCCCATACTTACATTACCCTTCTCTTTTGCCAAAGGGGGGGCGCCATCGCCAGGTAATTGAATGAGGGCCACATTCTTATGGGCTTTGGGCAACTTAATTGCCATTAGCATAGAAATCTTGGAGTAGGACAGGGGGCTTCTGGGTGGGTGGCATGGAAATCCACGGCAAGCTCTGAGCAATTAGAGCAGTCTAGTGCACCTAATTAGCTATTCTCGTAGGCTGGAAAGCCTTTCCACATGACTAAATACTGTATTGACCTATGTGATTGTCAGTAGGCCAGGATTCCCTTAACCTCAGATCCTCTGCATGCTTGATTACAATGGGCTCTGGAACTTCCAGAATCGCTGTCTTAAATGGGGACATCTGAGAGACGTGGAACACCAGATGTTGCTTCCAGTGGGTTGGCAAAACAGATAGAAGGTGACATTCACTAAGTCTTCTTTTACCAAATGGGGACCTGAGCATTTACTTGCAAACTTGTGCATGGGAACCTGCATCTGCAAGTGGCATGTGTGAGCATGACATACGACTCCACCTTTATCTCAAGAGCCAGGAGCCACTTCCAATCTGAAAACCGTTTTTAATCACTTATGGCTTTAGTTAAATGCTCGAAACCAGGGATGGGTGTCCAAATTATGCTGAGTGTGGTCAGCAGCAGCCAGTACCTCTGTACAAAGGTATGGGCCAACCAGAAAAGAATGATTATAACCCAAGGTTGCTTCATACTGGGAGAAGCCTGTGGATGCATGTGTTCCATTATTGTACACAAACTGGGTGAGGGGAAGATCATCCTCCCAGGAGTCCTGAGTGGCTGAAGCGTAGCACCGCAGGTACTGCTTTAGGATCTGGTTGACTCATTCAGTTTGACCATCTGACTGTAGATGGTATATGGTGGAGCGGCAGGGCGTAATCTTCAAGATTACTGTGAGCTCATTCTAAAACTGCACCGTTTATTGAGGGGCCGTGGTCAATGACAATTTTCTTCAGGAGGCCAAACATTTTTAACACATAACGCACAAATAGGCGGGAAGTCTCTTCAGAAGTAATGGAGGAGGAGCATGGGATAAACAGGGAGAATTTTGTAAAGAGTTCTACAACCACCATAACCTCTTTGAACCTCTTGAGCTGGGTAGCTCAACAATAAAGCCCATAGACACTGATTTCCACAGACCCTCTGCCTGCTGAAAGGGGTGCAATGTCCAATCCCACCTGACTGGTCTGATTTGGCCTGCGCGCAAGTCATGCAATCTGCAATCCAGGCTGGAATATTTTTTGACAATCCAGGCCAGTTATAGGTACGCTTAACCAAATCAATGCACTTCTTGTTCCCCAGGTAACCAACTGCCAGGGAATCATGATTTGCTTGAATGGCTTCAGCTTGGAGGAGAGGAGGGACCCACACCTACAACCTAAACTGGATGATCCCCTCGGCCAAAGAATATAAGTAATGATTGGAGGCTGGGAGGGACAACTGCTCCATAAAGTCTACCCCCTCTGCACATGCCAACTGCGTAGCTAAGACCTGCAACACCAAAGATGCATTTAGAGCTGAGTCAGCTGCTGAAACTAAAGGTAGGTACAATGGACAAGATTTGGGTGGGGGGAATAACTGTGACAAGATCCGCCTCATCTGATTCAGCTGGGAAATGCGCAAAGTTGTGGCTTAGGAAGTCAGTAAGGACATTTAGCGCTCCTTTCACAAACTCATATTTGAAGTTGAAGCTACACAAGTCCTGGTAGGTTTGGGCCTTCCAGAGTGCCAACTTCTGTTGTTTGTAAAAATAAAGAAAAGCTTGGTGGTTGATCCGCACAGTCAACTTGTGTTGAGCACCCTGTAAGAGGCATCGCCAATGGTTCAAGGCCCACGCCACGGCTGCCAACTTTTTATCATAGATGAATTATGATTACTTGGGGGAAAAACTTGCGGGAAAAGTAAGGAACCATATGGTACAGCCTATCGTGCTCCTGAAGAAAGACAGTCCCTACTGCGGCGAAAGACACATTGAATGCTACAATATAGGGTTTGGAAGGATCATCATGCTTAAGGATGGGGGGTGAAAAGAACACCTCCTTGATTGATCTGAATGTCTGCTGGAACTTGGGCTCCAGTGAAAGGGGACGTTCTTGCCTGTGAGTGAAGGAGTGGGGCAGCTAATGGGATAGGGCGGGAGAGAACTTTTTCAGGAATATGATGGTGTCCAAGAAGCTCCTCAATTGAATCTGCATCGTTGGAGTAGGCCACTCATGGATGGCATTCAATTTTCTGGGTGAGATAGTGTAACCATCTTTCAAGATGAGATTGCCCAAAATCTGACTTCTTTCCGGTAAAACTCGCATTTTGATGGCTTGACAAACAGACTTGCCTTATGCAAAGCAGTCACTACGGCCTCCAAGTTCTTTTCATGTTGTTTGGGAGTAGGAAAGTGTACCAAGATATTATTAATATATGTGATCGCACAGGTGAACTGGAGTCACAAAACACATTATTGATCATCATTTATAATATTGCAGGCGCATCTTAATCCCAAAGGACATTACTTGAAATTGGAAGATGCCTCTTTTTGTCTGGATAGTGGTAAGCCATTCCTGGCCTTCCATCACCTTAATTTGATTAAAGGCATTAACTAAATTGAGCTTTGAGAACACACATGACTTAGCAATTGCTTGGCTGATTGTCTGTTTAAAAGCAGGGGGTAGAGTTTGTGAACTGTAATTTTGTTAAGGTAACTGTAGTTGAGACAGGGATGAGGGAACCATCTGCCTTCTTGGCAAAGGCAATGGGAGAGGCAACAGGAGATGTCTCTTGGAACAACCAACACTTCTTGAGCATGTCATCCATGATGCATTGAGGGTAGCCCCCTCCTCTGCTGTATGCGGGTACAGTGGGCAGTTTATGTTCAACACCTGCATCATTTGTCCAAAAACTCAAGTCAAATTTCATATGTGGGGAAGACAAAAAGCCTTATTGGAATCAAAAATATTCTGATATCTCATCAATGCTTCTGGAAACTCTGGCGGAAGACTTACTGGGGAACAAGATTTTAATAGAACCATGACCACATGCTTTGGTGAGGGTGTCCAGCAATGGAAACTCGCCCTCCACATGATTATTGGAGAAGGAAAGTGTGTTTGACTCCAGGTGGATTCTCACATGCTGCCAATGCCACCAACCTACACCCAAAATTACTGGGAACACAAGGTTGGGCATTGAAGAGAAACGAATGCAAAAAAACTGATGGACTGGAAAAGATATGGGGTTCTAAACTCTGAAGGAGGTTTGGCAGCTGATGATGCAACCAACACTATGGCCCCACTTTCAAGTATAGATCGAGCTTCTGGGCTAACTCCATACTCGTGAAGTTACCTGCTGCTCCTGTGTTGACCAAGACCTCAAAAGACACCTGGTGTGCCCCAATACTAATTTCCATTGGTAAAATAAGTGTGAAGAATTATGTTTATTAAAGGATACAGTCATTTACGATGATAAGGAAGAGATTGCAACTAGGTCAGGGGAAAAACAAGGGTTTGGAAAGCAGAAGAACTGGTGTGGCAAAGAGGTTGAATCTTTTTTCTATATTGGATCACCAACAATTTATAAACTAAAGTGCTTAACAAACTAACATGGGCGCAGAGGTAGCGTTGACCATTTGAATCAATATGGATATTAATTTGATGTTGGTTTTGGAAACTGAGGTCAAGTTGGCAGCTTCTAGCATGAAGATCCCATTTTGAAGGTGGACTGGGTAGAATATTGAGGGTACCAGGGAAGTGCAGCCATAGCGAAATTCCTTTAAAACCCTCATACAAAAGCAGACAAAAAATTGACCAGACAGACAACAGAAGTCAGGATACCAACTGTAAATTCTTCTGGTAGAAGATGACCACTACTGCGCCCATCTCTATGAAGAGGGAGGAAATGATGGAAAATAATGGATGGTTGATTATATCAGGAAAGCGGCAAGTAAAATTAAGACCAGCCTGACAGACTTTAATTCCTAAACTCTCAATGGTGAACCCAAATGACAGAGGCATTACTTCTTGGATGATTTTGAATTGAGCTAGGAAAGATTTCACCAGCAAGTGCCAATAGGCCATAAATATAAATAAAAACCCAGCAACAAACCAGGCTATTACGTCCCAAGGCCCGTGGGTTTGGGAGCTGAAAAAAAGGGAGATTGGAATTTTGAGGTTTGTATTCATCATAGTAAAAGGTTAAAATTGAGGTACATAATCTTTATTAAAATTAAAAAGTTAAAAAATCAACCGTCTTTTTCTCAGTGTGTTAAAACTGCTTAGATAAAAAATTGATTTGTGGAATAGCTTAGAAAAGCTCAGGATTGGGGCCCTCAATATTCACCTAACCCAGAAAACTTTAAGTGAGGGTAAAAACAAATTTTTTGAATTAACTTTGAAATTGTTGGCGGTGGGATGAGTCGCTGCAGTTTGTCCACAGATGCCAATTTACCGAATTTCTATGGTTTTGATGGCTAGAGTGATGGCGTCTCGCCTGACAGACAGCAGAAACCTCCCAAGGCCACCATCACATAGGCAAGTCCCAAGAGGTGGGGAATGAGTTTGGGATGCCCAACTACCTGCATTTGATCGCTCCAGCATCCGTTGGACCAAACAAGAAACGTTGATGGGGGGTTTTGATACTGCTACGGAAGGTTTTAAACTGACTTCAGCATTTCCCAATAGCTTGATGCCATTGGCGAGTTCCTCCAACAATTTGACATTAGTACATTCTTCATTGAATGTACACGCCCATTGTGCTTTGTTCCCAATATGCCTTGGGCGAGCTTTGAACCTGCAACAACATAATCTAATGGCCCAATGCCATTGGCGAGTTTTTTCTTAAAGTTCAACACTAGATGCTTTGGTTACCAAAAATGCACTCCCAATAGTTTTGTTGCCAAGATTTTGCAATTGTTGACTATTAACATCAAAGATTCGCCGCTGTTAATTGTACTTGGTCCCTTTGCCCCAAGTGGGCGCCAATTTATTTCCAACTTGCTACAGATTCCCTTAATTCGCCCATTAATTCTTTAGATGTAAGAACTGGGGTTGGGGGAGGAATCCTCAATGGGTACGCCGTCACCCACCAATTGTCCACCACATGAGTGAGGTCGCCCTGGGTGACAAGGGCCGCCAGCCTTCTTGGCCCCTCCTCAGATGGGAAAGGGAATTTTACCCAATCCAAACGGAGAGGAAGCTCCCCCAGACTTACAGCTTGGGCTTTACTAGAAAAGCCAGATCAAGTTTCTCTTTAAAGGGGCTGAAATCTATAAATCAGGCATATGAGTTACCACCTGACTCGTCTTAAAGATGCATTTACTCATGTAAGACTAGATGTTATCATACTCAACCTGAAGGCTGAAGCATAGGTTGCTCTGGGAGAACTAGAGCTTCTAAGCACCACTTAAGAGCACACGAGGGGGTGTTCTAGATCCTTAAGTGGACAAAGAAAATGGAGAGATTAAAGGCTCGAAGAGCATCTGGGCACACTTTGGTAGTGACTGAAAAATTCCAGGATATGGCACACCACCATTCCACATGGAGGTAACTGGTATCAAACTCATTGAAATTTGTGAATTGATTTAGCAGTGCAACAGTTACAGTAACTAAATTTCTACTAATTTCAATTTACTCAATAAGTGAATGAGGCAAAATAAAGATTATTATCATCATGCAATTCTTAAAGTCATGAAACTTTAGGTGAGAAACCATTATCCACCAGTTTGGTTGAAACTGCATCACATTCTTTTCAAAGTTTGCGACTAGAAGTTTGAAATAGATGAATATAATGAAAATTATGATCATCCCATTTTGATCCACCCTCAATTTATGTTATAGTAAATAAAATCATGTGCACTTTTTCTGGAATCACCATATCATCCCAAATTTACATCCACTCTCTAGATCAACTTACTTTGCATTCATATGATATGTTATTTGACCCACACACCATGACTTCAAGCCAGATTTAGATAACTTTATAAAAACAATGCTTAGCATAGATTAGCCAGAATTTAATTTTTAAATTTCTCAAATAACTTCACCTCTTTTTTAGATCAGCTGGAGTTGCAGCTAATAGGAGCATGCTATCAGGCTTTAACCCATGACTTGTGAGTAAGATTATCATAACTTTAAGGCCAATGAGCGGCATACCTTGAACAGAACTGTATCTTGAGGATTATTAATTTTCATCCCTCCATTTTGTCATGATCAGGTCCAAAAGTTCATCATGACATTTACAAATAAACAAAATGTCTGATTTTGCACATGTTTGTGACACAAATTGGCAACTTTATAATTAGCTCAGCAAAATTTACCTCAAAGTTATAAACTTCGAGATGCATATTTGTTGGAGTTTTTAATATGATGATATTTTGAATATTTCCCTAAATTAGCGTTTTACATAACTGCAAGAGATTGCCAAATTAATTAGCTAGTTTAAAGATGTTAGACTTTCAAAATAGGAAGTTCCAACTTAGCTTCTATTTTGATCAATTGATCAATCATAGCTACTTTGATTTATAGACTTCCAGAAATTATTGGCCTTAATTGCCAAAAACTCATAATGTTACAAAACTTATGGGTGCTTCCAGACAAGTATAAGTTTGATACTTTAATAAGAGTGTCTCAGGTTTGAATACAGGTAATGATGGACAAAAAGCCCTGGCCAATTCTTGGTGGAATCCCTTAAATTGGGGAAATGCAATTTTCTCCTTTTCTCAGCCAAAAATGCTTGTTTGTTAATTGTTGGGTTGTGCTGACCCTGCAGCCAAATCTGGGAAATCATTTTGAGGTCCTAACATCTGATTGATTAAAATATATAAATCTTTGCCCCACGGGGCTATTCTACCAATATATGACTGTCTATTGGCCATCCCATTGAGGTGAAACAAAGATTGAGAGCTCTGATAGGTCTGAACCCCATATTCCCTAAATTGGCTATTTGTAGCCTAATCTGAATTTGTACCTCTTCTACTTTGAGCCTCAATACATTTAGGTACTAAGCATCAAGATAGTAAGAGAATTTGCTTCTTATCTTCCCATATCACAATTAATATAAAACTTATAAAAAATCAGCCATTTAGCTTTTAATCAGTTCTCATTTTTTATATAAAGTGGTGTAAAAACCCCAATTTTTAACAACAACTAGAGCGTTTCAATACTCTCAACATTGCTAATTTTTCAAATACTGTGCTCCAATCACCATGAGTTTTAAAAATGCCAGGACTCCAACAAGTGGTGCTCACTACAGGGCCCAGTACAACACAAAATCTTTATCTAAAATGATGGTCAGTCAAGTGAGTAACCTTCATCCCCTTCCCTCTGAAAATAACTTAAGGATAGTTGCACTTGAACAGCAACTAGCCAGTTCATATCACACTTTAAAAAGATCGAACAACGCCCCTCTTTCACTAATGTTCCCTTTAAGCCCCCTTTAAAGAAAGTTTACCACTGGTGAGGGTAGAATTGTCTCATTTTTATATGTCTATGAGTATGACATGGAAGGCGCGACTGAACAACAGAAAATCCAGCATATCCTCCCTTGCTTAAGTCGCATTGCCTAAGAGGTAATGGTGCCATATATGGACTCCCTTACTACTTGGACGGCTGTCAAGGAGGCACTTATTAAAGAATTCGGCTCAACGCAGAGTTTGAATAGGAGGAAACAGGCTTTTTGAGCCTTAACATGAAAATAGGGGAAACGGTTGCTGTCCTTGTTGAGCGGTTTTACTTAGAAGCCCAAACGCAGTTAACCTCTAAAATGCTATTTCTTGACGATGCTGTTGGTGCTATTCTAACTGGATTGGCTCTTCATCCTTCCTTATCCAGGAACATTGTCTCTGTAAAGTGCAACTTCAGGAGTGTTTGTAACATAAAGATGAGGTCCTAGATGTTGCAGGGTACTACAAAACTGAGAATATCTTAAAATCTGTAGCTAGCTTTCAAGTTTTAACCATTGAGGACCTTCCAATCGTCATCCAGAGGACGGGGGCTGAGGTATCCCCATACGGCCACCTGTGCCTATTCAGCACTTGAAACTTGCTCCTTCACTATAAATTAAAACAGACCACCTTCATCCAGTAGGTGGAGATCACTACGTCCGCCAACAAAGTGCTCTCCTGCATAGTCATTGAAGCTGCATTGCCTTCTTCCCCATGTAAGCTGGTAACTACGCCCCCTAGGGGTATCCCCTGAAAAAAGGAGGGGAACATTGTAAAGGTAGATTGTAAGAAGATAGGTGGTCAACCTGAAGTTTCCAGCCCTAGCTCCTCTCCTATGGCTCCCTTTATTTGCATAGACAACCCCACAGATGACTAATTTGAAGGGGGATATTAGGATGTGGGCCGCTATGTTCTTGGAGCCCCAGTTGAAGTAGGAATACCAGAACAGCTAATCCCTGGAGGAGTATACAAGTCCACGATACCCAATGATGCCTATCTTAGCAAATCCTGAAGTGCCCTGAGTTCATTGATACTGCTAGTGATGCCAACCAGCTCGTGGCTTTGATGATCCGCCCTATCCCACATGTTCATACGCTTCAACTCATTAAAGATACTTATCATGAACCTGCTAAAAAACTTACCTCTACTTTTCGTCTTAAAAGGTTTTAGATCTTCCCTCTAATTTTGGTGGGGCTGTCTCACATGTGGAAGTAGTTATCAACAAGGGGCGGGTTATGGCCACTCTTGACACTGGCTCCTTCATAAACGCAAATTCTTCAAAACATATTAAGAAGATTAAATTGGTATCTAACCTGGACTACTCCTAAGAGTATGGAACGGTGGGACCTGCTAGCACTTGTGCTATTGGGGAGTACTCCTAGTTGCCCCTCAGATTTAGAAAGCTTATCCTGTCAGCCCCTGTTGTGGCTTTGGAGAGCAATTATTATGGCATTTCGATTGGTACTCAATTCTTGGTTGATTACAACGGAACCATTAATCTGAATCAGGGTAACCTCTTCCTGCTTAACTATGAGGTGCCTCTGGTGCTGACCAATAAAGAACCCCATAAAAAAGAGTACTACTGCTTGGTTGAGTACCCTTCTTCTGCGCTATCGCTGCACTATACTACCTCTGTGCATCACCAAAAATTGTTGCCAGAGTCAGTGGACGCCTCTGAAGAAATTCTATTTTACGCCTCAGAAGAGATGTTAATTAAATATGGGGAACAACGGGTGGTGGACATCAAGATTACTTTACAGATCTCCTAAGCTACTTATTCCACCTTACCAGTATTGATGGAGTAAGTCATATAGAGCCCAGAGTACTGCCAGAGATACTAGATCCTGCCTACCAGCATCCTATTAATATCCTTCTGGGGAACCTTACCAAGCAAGACATGATCATGAAAAACACCAGGAAATATGAAAGGGTCAGCTCATTTCCCTTGATGATATTGAGAAAGTTCACTGCCTTGGGGCTATGTCAGAAATGGGCCTACCCTCCAACAAACTATTTTTGCTTTGCCTAATATTTGTATCTCAGATAAACTAACCTGCGACGAGCTTGGAGAAGTTTAATTTTTACTAGATGCCTAATGTGATATCTTTTCTAAGTCTGATCATGATTACGGGCATATGAAGGATTGGAGCCACACCATTGATGTTGGTGAATCCAGTTCTATTAGATCAAACCCTATCACAAGTAAAAGGGTGAGGATAATCAAATGAGGATGGAGCTCAAGCAGTTGCTAGACGCTGGGTTACTAGTGCCATCCCAAAGCCCTTGGGCGTCCCCTATCTTGCTCATCAAAAAGAAAAATGGAGGTCATTGGGCAGTTATGGACTACCGGAAGTTAAACAACCTCATTAAGAAAGACAGCTACCCTATCCCACTTATTGATGATGCTCTTGTACAACTCTCTTGTTCAAAATTCTTTTGTGCCATGGACTTTGCCAGAGGATACTGGTAAATGGAACTTTTCCCCAAGATCAGGAGAAATGTGCGCTCATTTTCAGTGAAGGCTTATTCCAGACCACTTGCCTACCTCAAGGTTTGTGCAATTCTCCTGCTTCATTCCAACAAGCGATAGATCACATCTTGTGGGATCTTAAACTAAGCTGTGTGATTGTCTATCTTGATAACATCACTGTCTTTTCTAAAACGTTCACCGAACATCTCTCACACAAAAAGATGTTTTTCAACGCCTGCATATATCCAACATCAAATTAAAACCTTTAAAGTTCACGTTCTTTCATAAGAAACTAGATTTCCTTGGCCATGCCATCTCACAAGAGGGAATTCAACCCTTTCAAGATAAGGTGGAAGCAATATCCAAAATGCCACCTCCCTAAAACCTGAGAGATATCCAGGTCTTCCTTTGTATGTGGTGATACTACCATCAATTCATCCCCAAGTTCACTTAGATCAGTGAGCTCCTCATCCACTTACTGGTAAAAACATCTGTTTCCGTTGGGGTGCAGAAAAAGTGGCTGCATTTGAGACATCAAAAAGATTGCTTCATCAATGCCCTATCCTACGCTACCTCAACTTTGGTAAACACTTTATCTTATTTATCAATGCCTCAGACTATGCCTCTGGAGCCATCCTGGCCCAATTGATCAGTAATGGCGTATATCATCTGGTCTCCTACTTCAGCAAAATGTTGTTAAAAGATGAACGTAACTACAGTGTCACTGAAATGAAGAGTCTTGAGGTCTTACATGCTGTTAAACATTACCGCCCTTTCTTATGTGGCACTTCCTTCACTGTGGTTACTGACCACGCCTCATTAAAATAGCTACAAAACATGAAGGATCCCACCGGACAGTTGTCCTGTTGGGCCCTCAAACTTCAACATTATTATATGAATATTAAACACCGATCTGGGATGCATCATAAGAATGTGAATAGTTTGACTCAGATGCCTATCCTTCATCTGGACAACAGTGAAGCAAAGAAATACATGATCTCCTTAAGACCCCCAAGGCCTGGGACGATGATGATGACCCCGTCCAGAAAATGTTAGAAAGACACTTTCACAACACTAAGGTGGAGAGCGGAAAGTTATATAAGAGGGTAAGAGTAAATTGGCTGCCCTATCTGCGACCTTCAGAATGGGTACTAGTGATCTTGAACGCCCACTCTACCCTCGGAATGGTGGAGAGAGGAAGACTTATGAGTGGATCAAGGAACGGTACTATTGGAGGGCATCATGTAATCTATTATTGAAGACTTGGATGCCTGTTTAGACTATAAAAACAATCCCGCTTCAAGATTATGTATCAATACCAACCCACTACCCCTCAGCAACCTTTTCACACGATCTAGACGTGGTAGGACTTCTACCTCAGACTACCAGTGGAAATCGCTATATGTTGATAGGTATTGATCATATTATGAAATGAATTGAAGCAGTGGCTCTCCTTCCCAAAACGCAAAAGCTACCGCCAATTTCCTCCATTAGCATATTTTCACTTGCCATGGATGTCCCCAAGTCCTCCCCTGTTACAACTGAAAAAACTTCACCTCTAGAATGGTAAAGATGCTAGCTACCTCTATGGGGGCCCAACAGCTTTTTTTTAGCCCCCTACAGCCCCTCTACCAATGGAATCGTTGAAAGAGCTAATGGGACCCTGATATCTAAACTGCGAAAAATAGCCACCTCTGACCCACTACACTGGGACCAATTTCTGCCTAGTGCTCTTATGGCTTACCAAAATTAGCTACCATCATATTATCAAAATGTCTCCCTTCTGCGTTCTATATTTGCGACTACCTGGGATACCCGCTCTATTAGCCAAAGATGTCTTTACTGGTAATCCAGATGATCCTGAAAATTCCATGAAGAGATTGGCCTAGAACATCATTCATCTACAATCAGAGGCTATGGCTAACTTATATAGAACAGTCACTAATGAGAGCCAGACCGCCAATGAATCCAGGCCTCCCTTGCCCACCTTTCAACTCACTGAATTGGTATAATACTATCATAATTGCATAACAGCTAAGATTGAGAAGCTTGGCTCCATCTGGAGGGACCTTTTGTCATCTCCCATAAGAGGGGAAACAAATATTCTATCAAGTCCCTTACTACAGGAATTACAATTAATCAAGTTCATGGACGTTTCCTGCGCCCATATTTTCCCCCCTCCAATTCTTGAAGGTGGTAATGTCAGACAAGTACAGTCTGATACTATAATAAGAGTGTCTCAGGTTTGAATACAGATTATGATGGCCAAAAAAGCCCTGGCCAATTCTTGGTGGAATTTCTTAAAATGGGGCAATGCAATTTCCTCCTCTTCTCAGCCAAAATGCTTGATTGTTAATCGTTGGGTTGTGATGACCCTGCAGCCAAATCTGGGAAAACATTCTGAGGTCCCAACATCCTATTGGATAAAATATATCATCTTTGCCCCACGGGGCTATTTTAACAGTCAATGACTGTCCATCAGCCATCCCATTAAAATCAAAACAAAGTTTGAGAGCTCTGATAGGTCCTAACCCCATATTCCCCAAATTGGCTATTTGTAGCCTAATCTGAATTCATACCTCCTCTACTTTGAGCCCCTATACATCTAAATACTAATCATCAAGATAGTAAGAGGATTTGCTTCCTATCCCCCCATATCACATTTAATAAAAAACCTATAAAAAATCAACCTTAAAAGTTTGTTATCAGTTCTCATTTTTTTATATAAAGTGGTGTAAAAACCCCCAATTTTAACAACAGCAAAGCGTTTCAATACTTTCAAGCCTGATAATTGTTCAAATCCTGTGCCCCAAGCACCGTGAGCATTAAAAATGCCAGGATTTTAACAGGTGCAATTGGTGGAAACTTTTTGGGAAATATATAGGGAGTTTTGACCCAATAGCATAACTAATTTTATGAAAAAAGACTAAAATTTTATATTAATATCAGGCAATTTGTGCTAATGATAATTGATAGATATGTATCAAATTGCTACAAGTCACCTATAAGTACCCTAATTATATCTCTAATAAGGCACATTGGCTTTTTCACCTTTTCTAGTAGCTTATATTATTTTATAGTTAGGCAACGTTTGCCTACGAGATTTTCTCTGAGGTTGTTATATTTTTTAAATAAACTATTTTTTGGCCCAGATTGCGCTTCCTGTTTTCAAACAGTGAAACGTTTATATAAAAAAACCTGCAAACCTGTTCAACTGCCACTTTATAACAAGTGGTGCTTACTACAGGGGACTTTGAGCTATATTTACCTCAAAGCAAGTTTTCAATAAATATGATTGGATTATCATATAAAAGAGGGAGTACTACATAATTTGAGGCTAAAAGATACAAGAACCCAGAAAGGTTAGCCTGGAGTACATTGGATAATAAACACTGTCACAATATATAGAAGTTAATGGAGAGAATCCAGGAGATAAAATAAGATGTAAGTAAACACCTGATGAAAGGGTTCCAGTTGCTGCCCACTGATACTAATGACAGCGCTTGTGATCTTTTTCCCCTAAAAAATCATGACAGAAGAATAAATCAGCTTATAATTATCTTAATTGTTACATTCTGATTTTGAAGGCGTTTGTAAAATGCAGGACAACTTGAGGATTATATTTTCAACTTTTTACATCAAATAATCTGAAATATGTGACTTATAAAGCCAGACAGCAGGCGATATTCACTATCTGATTTTTGTATACTTGAGAAGATAGTATCACCTTTTACAATTTGGTCATCCATATTAATGCCAGTCTTTATCAGATCCTTTGTGGTCTTGAGTCAACCCCAAAAAGTATGCTACAAGCTAATAACCAAATTTAGGGAAATTCAAAAAACTAAAATTAAAATTAAGCGACACTATCAAGAAATTATCTGAACAACATGGTTACATACCTAAAGGTGACATGATATGGACTGCAATGTCAAAAAGCTGAGGGAAATATTGCCAATTTATTCAATATGAATGTGGCTGCCGCCCAACTGACTCATACACAAAAATAATGAAGTGACACATAATTTCTAAAGTGACACAACAATTCAAAAGAAATAATCATAAAAATTGCAACATATTATCAGCAATATAAAAACTCAAAGTTAGTTAGAAGTTAAGGGAGTTTGGCCAAACAAAAAGGACTTGTAACCCAGAATTAGATTTTGTGTTTATTAAGAAAGAAGACTTACTAACACAAAGAGTCAAATATATGAAAGTTATTATAAAAATCATTTTATTTAACCAAGGTAAGCTGACCAGGGGACGGACATTACCAAACTAAAACTAAAATCATAATAAAATAAAAATAACGATTCAAACAAAACGCCCAAAATGGATGGATCAATTGAATCATACCTACCAAAATATCCAACCAGGTGGGCAGCGAATACTGCTATCCCTCCATGGTGGATGGGGAGGGGTGATCAGGGGGCTCGTCTTCAGCTGCATCCATCTCATTCCAGAGTAGGGTGCATGTTAAGGAAGATAGTAAGGGTGTGGGGACATCAGCAGCATGGGATTCGATATCCTTGATGACTGGAACTTCCAAATAGTTGCCAGAAATCATTATACCAACGATATATTTGCCCAAAGCGTCTTCAGCTTTGAGGCGGGCGTCTGGGAATTTAATGAACATGGCAATGTTGGTTTGGGTTATTTTTGCTTTCAGATTCTGTGCTACTGTTACCACGTTCTGGATGGCTTCAGTGACGTTTTTGTGTAAAGTTTTCATGTTGATCTTACTTTGTGGAGTAAGATTTATGGGGATGATGGGAGGTGGAATTCCTCCTGTGAGCGCAGCCATAGATTTGGCGGCAACTTTGTGAAGCGGATGGCAATCTGGTGTGGCAGCTGCTTCTACTGCAAGCTGGTGGTCGCTGTAGAATGGTTTGGTGTAAGGTTGTGGGACATACTTCTGAGGTGGGAAAATTGCATCACATTCTGCGTTACAGAGCCGCTCAAGTTACAGCGTCAGTTCTTCAATGACGTTACCTGATTCATCAATTTCATCAATAAATTCCATGGATTTTGGTTGAATTGGATTGGGGAATCAGCGTATGGTTGAGGTTTGTTTGATTCATTTGCAGATGCATGGGATTGAACTGGGATCCAATATGATGTTTGGTCAGATGAATTATTTGTGGCATTGGGGCAAGGTGGGTGCTGATTGGTGGCTGCAGGTGCAGCTGCAGCATCAGTCATTGGAGGAGGGGAAGGTATGATCATACCCCATGTCAGAGTTGGCATGGGGTGGGCAGCAGGCAAACTTTCAGCATCAGTGGAAGTTTCTGAGTATGGGCATTTATGTTTAAAGTGGTCTAACTCAAAACAGGATGGACAAATCATCTTTCCGCCCTCAATGCAGGCCCAGAATGGATGGTCAGGGGCAGATGGGATGGTGGCATGAGGGGGAATTGCTAGAGAAATTTTTGTAAATCAAGGCTTATCATGGAATACACCTGAGGTCCAGCGAGGCGTGTGGCCCCATTTGGGACCACAAATTGCAAGATGGGGTTGGCGCTGTAGGCTGCCAAACCTTCCATCAGCTCCTGGTGGTGCACTTTGAGGGGGAGGTGGGTGGGTAAACCAGCGACCTGGACCACTAAGGTGGTGTCCGTTGGGAGCCAGGTCCAAGTTGTTGGGAGGGTAATATTATTAAAAATTAATGGAACTGTTGCTTCAGTGGCTGCATTGGCTTCACAGGGGAAGCTGAGATTAAAGTACCCCTTATAGGGGCAGAAGTCTATAAAACAGGCTGGTGTCATCACCACCTGAGACATTTTGATAATGGCTTGGTCATTGTAGGGGAAGAATTTCCCATATTTGACCCCAAGGCCAAAATGCATGTTGCTCCGGGGGAGCACCAGGGGGCAGCGGGGCACTGCTTGGGTTTGGGCAAGATGGGCATCAAGATCCTTGGGAGGAACGAATCTTCCCAAGGGTTTGGAATGACTGGGCAAGCCAGTCTGATCATGTTTTCCTGTCATATGGAAAATGGAGGAAGAAGTTTCACTGCTGCCCCATGCTGGGACAGTTGGCAGGGGATCCAACGACATCAGAGCAAGACTTTGGTGTGCAATTAAGTGTTTGCTTTTAATTTACCAAAATTAATTTTCTTGGAAATTTACACCAAGCAGAGAGAAAGACATTACTATAAAAATCATGATTTAATTATTGTCAAAAAGCAAGATCAAGTCATGCTGTTAATAGCATCCTCAAAGAAAGATGTTGAATAAATTCTTTGACTGACTGAAAAAGTTAGATAAAATGTGGCAAAAAATCAGAAATTGGTTCCATAAAAATGAACCAAAAGAAATGGGATGAAAAAATTACATATTGTCTATTAAAGTTGGAAAAATTTATGCCATTGTCAAGAAAAAGGTGAAGAAAATACTGGTTTGTTTATGTATAGCTCCTCATCCAGTAATGGTAAAATCTAATCCACCCATTAAAGCATGAGATAAGTGCCTGGTATACTGGTCAGCTATCCATAATGATGTCATCCATCCTTAAATTAATCTATAGTTGGATGGAAAATAATGGCAACATTCCCTAAAAATGTAGAATTCTAACCAATTCTAAAGCTTCTAAAATTCCAAGATATTATGCTTGTTAAGATTTTAAAATGCCCACATCATCCAACTTAATAGATTACAATGCATTATCTGTTTATCAGCTGGGGGTGATTTACTATAAGAAAACCCATAGCGGATATGGAAGTTATCAGAGTCTAGCTAATTATTGTAAGGATTAATTTATCAATAGGATGTTAATTAATTTGCTGGTTTTGATTTCACCAGCTTATTAATTTTCCATAGGGTAATGATCCCTGGCAATGTTGGCAAGTGTTTCAATAATTAATTAAGTATTAAAAGTAATTAAGGTGGGTCAACCTTGGGACAAATATACCACACTGAGTTTTTATAGCAATACAGGTTTTGAACATGTGTTGAACAAAACCTGCACTAGAGTAGAAGCAGGAATTGCCCTGCCAGGCTAACCACCCTTAATTGTTTAAACTTTAAATTTTAAATTTATTGTGGGGAAGGCCGACCATGGGACGGACACTTCCAAATATGACTCAGACAAGACAAAACTTAGTACCAGGTGAGGCACCCCAGAGAAGCGATACTATCTCTTGTTGCCAGCGGGAACGCCACTTATGGGAAGGGGAGGGAACGTGTGTAGGGGGCGTAGCCACTATTGAGCACGTGTGGAGGAAGGGGTCTGATTTGATGAACCAGACTGGGAACCAGGAGGAGACCAGCTGCCGGCGACGTGGTGGGAGATATCCAAACATCCACGCTTGAAAGTGATCCACCAAATGAGACCGGAATCTGTGGACAGCTTCAAAGAGGGTGGGGATGGATCCGGCGATGGCATCCAAGACAATCGTGTGGATAGTCCACATGGCGATTGCAACCACCAGAGCACGAAGGGAGGGTGGGAGGGGGAGGCCATTGATGAAGCAAACATATCTCTTGACAGACTGAAGGGATGTGTTTGATCCTGGCCTAGCAGACGTTGGACTTCGCGCCATATTACTTTAGAGGTGGGGCACTTCTCCAGGCGGTGAAACAGCGTTCCATACTGGCCACACACGACACAGGATGAGTGTAAAGCATTAGAGCGCTCAGCTGTACGATACACCCGCCTCAGGCGCTACACATGGGAGCGGACTTGAGGCTGCAACAGAGGATGGTGTGCGTATTTTCAGATAGTCTTTTGGGTCTCAGTGGAATAAGGGATGTCCATCATGTCCAGGTAGTCCACCCTGGATAGGACTTGGGGTCGAATGGGGATCACGCCATCATGGATGGGTAGCCCCTGTACCTCTTGTGTGAACTGAGGGGAGGGGCGGCCTCTTCAGGTTGTATGTCCACTAATACAAATTCTCCACTCTGCACTTCGCATGGAGAGTAGGATTCGTTTGTAGTGGGTTTTGGTCCCATGAGGACCTGTGGCTGATGTGTGTGATGCGAGGTATTTCATCAGGGAGTGGGGGTTTGATGGATTGTTGAGGCCCAAGGCTCGGGAGAAGTTGGAGCGGGCCGCGCGGGACCAGTGTTGGGATGGGAGTGTAGGAGCAGTGATGGCCGCAATCCAGGTGCCCAGGATCTTGGCGGCATGGGCTTTGAAGTCAAGTAGGCCCATGCCACCATGATGATGAGGGCCAAACATGACCTCTAGCCGTACTGGTGGAGGGCGGCTTGACCAAAGCCAACCTTGTAGCAAAGCATACAGGGATTTGAAGAAGCTTGGGGAGAAGGGGATGGCGTGGGCTCCAAACCAGACTTTGGATAGGAGCATAGAGTTGGTAAGAACAACCCTGCCAGTGAGGGTAGTAGGGTGGGCTCTGAGAGAGGCTATTCGCTTCGTCACGTTGTCCAGTATATGGCACTCCATTACTGCTGATGTGTATCCACCTGCCTCCAACCACACGCCCAGATGGCGTACCGGTCCTATGGTAGGTCGTGGCACAAAGGGGAGCACCAGTGGAGCGGTGTGTTTTGAGTTAGTAAGGCGTGGGCGTGGGCGAGCAGATGGGCCAGGTTGGGAACTACTTGCTGGGGCCCAGCAGTTCTGAAACCGACCAAGGAGGATGATTTCGGTTTTGGAGGCATTCAGTGCCGCGTTGCTTACCTGGGAATATTCCTGGATGAGGGCTTCAAGCGCGCGTGCATCTTTGTTATTAGACACCCCCACCACGCAATCATCTGCAAATGCCATCATCTTGACTGGGGTTTGGCCTGGCACATGGACCCCAGTGAGTTGGGCATTCACATTTCGCAGTAGTGGGTCAAGGCTGAAGTTGTATAAGAGTGGGCTCAGGGGGTCCCCTTGTCGCAGGCCCCTTTGAGGACGGACTACTTCTGTTAGGAAACCTGGGCCACGCACTGCCATTGTTGCAGATTCCGTGAGCAGCATCACCCATTTAATGAAGAAGGGAGGTAGGCGAAATTGTTGGAGGCAGGCCTTAAGGTATTCCCAGTTTACTCTATCATAGGCCTTTTGTTGGTCCAAAATACAAGTGCCCCAGAGGCTGTGGACTGACACACATTAGCCACAGAGTGCACGTTATCCCAAATCGACTTTCTGGGGATGAAACTGAATTGTTCTGGGGAGATGGTGGCAGATGCTACAGTCCCTAAACGGTTAGCCATGATTTTTGTTAAAATTTTGGTGTCTGTGTTTGTTAGAGAAATGGGGCGCTAGTTGGCTAAGTCTAGCCTATCCCCTTTCTTGAAGAGTGTGACCATAAAGGCCTCATATCCTCCTGGTAGGAGGCGCGTTTCCAACAGGCTTTGGTTGAGTGAGGCTAGCAGCAATGGGGATATATATTTAAAATATTTTTTGTAGAACTCATATGGAATGCCATCTGGGCCTGGGCATTTTCAGTTTGGCGCACCGCGAATGGTAGTCCATAATTCGTTCAGAGTAATTAAATTCATTATTTCTGGGTATCAGAAAATGGTGTGGATATGAGCTCTGTGAGAAATTCTGCCATTTTGGCTGGCTGAATTGGTTCAGCTCGGTATAACTCAGAGTAATATCTTTGCATTTCAATTGCCACTTTGGCTGGTGTGTCCACAATAGAATTATCCGATCTTCGCACCTGTGTGCAGGCCACACTCTGGTGTGGTGCAAAATTTTTTTTGAAGAAGTATGCGGTGTACTTGTCGCCTTTAGTGATGCGTGTGGCCCTGTATTGGACACAAACCTGATGTTTGTGTTGCCTTTCAAGTGCGTTGAGGTGGGCGGCTGCCTCCACCCACTTCTGGCCCCATGCAGGGCTATATCCTGAGGCTGGAATGTTGGACTCCAAGTGGGCCAATTCCACCAGCGCGCGCGATATAACCACTGATGTGGCTCGTGAGCATCTGGATGAGAGATGGCGATAGTGGCGGATGGTGTCTTCTTTGAAAGTTGCCTATGTGGAAATGGGGTCCGCGCAAAATGGTGCAACAAACGATTTTGCCAAAGTTGCCTCTTCCACCCACGTGGAAAATCCTGGTGATGCGAGCTCTGAGGGGCGGATTTTGCACCGATGTGGGGCCTTTGCAACTGTGACGGGTAAGTGGTATGTTATCAAGACCAGTCGGTGGTCGGAGAATTCCATTTTTGTTATTTTTGAAGTGGGAGATGTGGGGTTGGAATTTTGCCAGCGCTAGAATAAGGTCAATGTGGGTCATGGACCTTAATTGGCCTTTGTGGATGTGGGGACACGTCATGTTTTCGAGCAGTGGGGCATGTCACGGCAGTGCATCCATTAACCCAAGGGTGGCTTTTAGAACGCGTAGTTCTACATGACCCTGTGGGGCGTGGGGTGAGGGCGGCCACTGGTCCGTTGGTGAGGTTAGCTAACAGTTCATATCGTCAATTAGGAAAGAATTGGGGGTAGCGGGAGGGATTTGACCAATGAGAAAAATTCCTGACGCTCTTGTGCACTGTTTGGGGTGTAAATGTTGACAATTGTGTGTGCAACATCAGCCCATGAGAAGGTGACAATGAGCACTCGGCCATTTAGGAATGTTTCTGAAGATGTAAATTTGAAAAAATTGTTTTTCTGAATTAGCACCCCACAGTGCTTTGACCAAAAGGATAGGGATGGTAGGAGCATTGTTTTCCAAGCTTCCTCGGAACCTCGTGGACAGTGGGACTCCTGGATGGCCAGGATATCCACGGGTAAATTTTTTTGTAAAAAACTCAGTTTCCTAGCCCAGGATGGTGAGGCCTTGAGTCTGGCAATATTCAGTGTCCCTAGAGTGAAGGTTTCCCCCATCACACCTTAGGTGCAAGGGGGTGGGCCCCTGGGCCCACCAGCCTCTTCCAGGTCCCCACGGGCTTTCACAGCAGCGCGGGTATTAGCAGCAACGCTATCAGGGTTTTTGTTAATTTTTGCGGAAAGAGTCGCATTGGCTTTGGCCTTCACTTTTTGTTTTCCCGACGTTGGACGAATTTTTTGCGGTGCGGATAAGTTTGGTGCATCATCGAGTGGGGCAAAAAAAATTTTTTTTGGTTGGGATAGGTCCCAAGTCAGTTTTGACCAGGGCTTGGGTGCAGCGATTGGGTGAGATCGAATCTCCCATCAGATCCTCAGATTGAGTGGCCCATTCAGCATGGGCCTCCTAATCTGATTAGGTGATGGATTCCTGAGTTGCTTCCACCACGAAGGTCTCCATGTCCTCCTGGCGTTGTGAGTGTGGGATGGTGGTGGTGGCCTTGGCCGCTTCCTTGGCCGCGGTCCTATGGGCCTGCTTGGCTTTCTTCCGCTCCTGTGGGGAGATGGGCTTTACCAATAGGTAGCAGCCTTGTGCTCCCCACGGGAAAGCCTCCTTGGTGCTTGCGGTTGGTTCGTAGTGCGCCTCTCCGCTGGCCATGGCCACCGAGGGGTACTCTTGGAATGTGACGCCCTCTTTGATAGGGCATGCATGCACCTTATGGCCGAACGCGTCACAGTGGGTGCAAATGGGGGGCGCGCTGTCCACGGTTACCTGGAATGGGTGGGTGGTGTGCCCTGCAATGTCAATAAAGGTGGAGTGCGGGATCTGGGTTAGGTCCTTCGCAATCTCCTCGGTTGGGGTCAGAACTGTGATGGCTTTGCCAGTGCACAGGTGTGGCATCAGCATGTTTGTTGCATTTTGAAAGATTGTATTTCGCCATATATGGCGAGACCATCTTTCAGGTGTTGCTCCAAAATATCACGTTTAACCGTAGTAGGCAAAAAGTCAAACGTGAGGAAAATTTGGTTTGATTTTGTCCATCTGGTGCATTTAGTTTCGATGACCCGTTGCCCTTCGGGGAGGTCGACCACTATGTGCACCGCTGCAGCCTCATCTGCTGCTATTTTGCTTTCAAAACCTAGGTCCAGCCAACCGCATGACATGGAGTGAGGTGCAACGTACACCCCGGTTGGGAAAATTTTGTATACATCTTCACAAAATTTTTCCCATAGGGCCATTTTTTGGATGTCCAGATACACACGGACTCCCAATTCCACCGATGAAAGTGGCTGGGAATGTGGCGTGTTGATGTACTGGTTGCATCGTGCTTGCCACACGAGTATCTCCGGGGAAATTGTGACCGCCAGTTTTTTTAGATTTTTTTCTATTCCGCCAGATTCTCTGGGGTGTTTTCAAACATTAGAGGCCGCAGGCCTTCCACCTGCTGCTCATGCCTTGCTTGCCCAACTGCTCCCAGACATGGGCGCAGACTAATCCCTCTCTATGAGATTATCAAACTAGATTTAGTCTTGAATTTAATGGGTTGCAAAAGTGTTTGCAACGAGAAAGAAAAGTTTTTCTTAAGGCTATACTTAATAGAAAAGCTTATAAATAAAATGAAACAGATCTTATGTGCAAGATTTTTATACTAAATGATGCTTATCATACAGGCAACATACTAAATACCATATTCTCTAGATATTCACTAATTTTACTATCAGATAACCATACTAAGACATGCAGTTTTAGACAAGGCCATACATCCTTATTTCTAAGTAACTTTATTTAAGCTATATACCTCAATTTTACTATAGATAATCACTTATAGTCGCTTATAACCTGCTATGCATGAGCATTTTGGAATGCTTCAAGGTTTCTTTTTAATTGTAAGCTCTAATCTGTTCTATATCTGCTATAGCACAAAAAATGGAGTCGCTTCATCTTTTTAAAGTATAATGAACTTCTTCCTTTGTACTACAAGCGTTGCATCTTTTTGTTAAGCATCTATTTAGGATATTCTAATCCTAGCTACTCCCCAAAAACACATAGCAATCACGGGTACTTATATGATCAGTTTATTCTATAATGCCAAGCTTTTAGATCTTAGGTCAAAAGTACTAGCTTTCAGTAAAACTATACATCCATCTTCACCCAAACGCATGCATCATACTACTTACAACTTGTTAGTGTCTACAGCTGTCACTAGCACCCCACAATTTGATGTAAAACCTCACCTTACAATTGAATGAAGTACTTAACCCTTGTACCAGCTTGATAAACCGCCTCTGGGACTAATTGATACTCATCCGCCCAGCTATAATATCCCCTTCCATGCAAAACCTGTGGCCAAATCATCAAAGCTTAGGGCTAACATAATGTCTTTATCAATATGACGAGCGTATAAGCTAGTTTAAAGCAGGTAAGCTTAAACCTTTGTAACCATGTAAAAATTGGCGCTTAGGCGTCAGATTTATAAGTCATTAGTTTTAAACGCAAATCAATAAGGCACTGTATGAGGACATCAACCTTAGTAAACACTTAAAAAAAGACAGTTCTCAGAAAGAAATATCCTTATTATAAAATACAGGAGAACACAATGTAGTATCAGGTCTTTCCAAAGGCTCAACTGCTTCGCTATGATAATATTATTTAGCTAGGTTCCTTTTAAAAACGTTGGAAAAATCCCTTCACTCTTAAAATTCAGCTCAGATATGCCCCTACTAGAGTTCCTATTGGTGCATTTTATATATACTAAGAAACACCCAAAAGTGGTAGATTAGTGAACTAATAATTCAATATATACTAATTGAGCGAATCCCTAAGGCTCAGTAGGTTTTCATTAAAATTGCATTCAACCAATTTCATCTGAGGTTCTGGCAGAATGCCAAAATTAAAATAGGATTCCTCCTACCAAATATTTTATGCTGTCATGATGGATAAAATGAGGATAAAGTATAGATAGCTGGAATAGATCTTAAACGGCAAGGCCAAGATCCAAAGCAATTACTAGATCAAAGGGGTAGACTTTTCGTCAGGGGGCTATGATATTTGATCCACTGTATCTGTTAGACTACAGTGCCAAGGCAAGAGCTTCAAAAGTAATTAATCAACTTTGGTAAACCCTATGAAGTTGAGGGCAGTACACTCAAAGACTTACGCCCTCAAATCCTATCACCAAACTTTAGCAAAACATAATTATTAGAGAAATATTGCATAAGCTGATGGTTGGTCAAACCACTTGCAACATTTCCCCTAATTGACCAAACTTCAGGTAATAAAACTGATTGGGGGTTAGAAGAGTCAATAGGAACTAGAGATTGGAGGCCCAGAGTGCGGGTAATGCCTCTTTAGAAACTTGGCATGCACTTAATTGATGAGATAACCCTTAATAGGATCCTTCAGAGTGTAGGCATAAGTAAACATCTTCTCTATGATCTCAAAGAGTTCTTTCCATGTATGCAATAATTGCTGGTCCATCCAAAACTATGGTTGTCATAGTGTCAGATTCTGGAGGTTGACTCAAAAATAAACCTTTGAAAACCATCAGATTGGGCTAATTATCCTTTCAATTCTTGAGCTAACACACATACTCTCACCTAAAATCCTATTGCAATTATATAATTTGGGCCAAATATCTCAATGTCAATTGGATCAAGTATTTTATCAAAATGCTTGGGGCGAATACATTTGCATATTATGGCCAATTTCATATGCATCAAACCTCAGCAATTGTTCCAATTATTGGGAACACAATCAACTAACTTGTATACAAAATCGTTTGGGACTGACCTGAAATTAACGTCTAAAATTCCCATGGACCATCATATGAACGAAAAACGTAGTCAATTTTCCGCCCTAGGGCGAAATTTGCATGTCAATCCACATAATTGGCATGATAGCACTTGCACATGGACCACTCAAAAATATTACCTAGTGCTATTGAGGGAGAGGCCTGCTGAAATCCCAATTAGGAGTACATCATCTACTTTGATCGAGGCAAGAATCTCACAGAAGTTGTATTTTGTCATCAGTATGACGAAACTTAAATCAAGAAGATCCTAGGACAATTTTGCATGCTTTTATCGCAATTTTTGTATCTGATATCCTCCCAATTTTGCTGTATTTTGCCACCAATAAACTTAAGAAAAGGTTTCAGCTGTATCAGTTCAAAGGCCAAATTGAGATGGTAGAATATCTGTTGAGATTTTGTGCTCAAATGTGGCCAGAGGTTGCCCTAGAGGTATAAATACCAGCGTCTGGCCTAATGACTGATTATCAAATAAATATCCTATAATAAAAAATATTTTATTTTATCCTCTTCTTTTTTTTAGCAGAGTCTATCTTTGGAGAAGTGTCAGTAAGCTGAAAGCACAGCTTGTATTAAACCTGCCTCAGAAGAAGTTCCCATATATGTTGGGAAAATTATGACAGAAATCAACCAGAAGCGTTGGGGCCATTTTATTAGGCCTAGTGAGTTTCTGAATGGTGAATATACCATAAGCCACTGGCCATATTGAGGATCATCTGGCGGAACTTCCTCCAAAATAAGTGTACAGGATACCAATTTTCAAGTGAGCAATCCTTAGACGTTGACACATAGTACCAGACCAATTCCCCTACACTAAAAGTGGTAAGGTCTGCAATCTTCATTATCCTGGGATATAGCCTTGACTTTCCACACCAGATCGTTTGAGTAGATAGAACTTTGCAACTGAAACAACTTTTGCATGAGCTTCTCAAGGTTCTATTAGGACTCATATTCACTTCTGCAACACATGAATAAAAGTGGAAACAACGCGGGCTGCATCCCATGTTATAAAGGAAATGGTGAGTGCCCTGTGGCGAGTGGTATGCGATATTGTATGTGAATATGACTGAAGGCAAAAAGAGGTTCCAATTGGATGCTTTTCCTGCAACCAACTTACATATATTACCAGCCAGAACACCATTCACTTGTATTAAAGTGCTGCTAGTCTCCAGGTGATAGGGAGTAGATATCACTCCAAATATTCTTATTAGATCGTAAAGCTTAAAAAGCATCTGGGATGTAAATTGGTCCCATTATCTGTAAGCAAAAATTGGGGCAACTGTGCTGATAAATAACATTCTTGATAATAAACTTAGCTATAGTTTTGGCCTCTAAGTCCCTGACCGCCTTGGCCCCCCACATTTGGTTAAATGATCAATGGCCATGATGATCTATTTAAACTGACAAGGCGTATTGGTCAAGGTCCTCACAACGTCCATGAAGACTGTGTTCCAGGCAAAATTGGGTTTAACCACTTGATAAAAAGTGGCTTTTTGATAGGGATCTTCAGCTTGAAATTTGTAGAACAGCTAAGCGCCTCATGGCTATCATATGACATGCACTCTTAATAGTATTGGGATCACAGCTGTTCAAAAGTTTTCATAAATTTACTATTGGCATTTCAACTTATAAGCAGTAATGATCAAATCTGTCCGTTTTGTAGGCTAGTGGAACAAAAAGGGTTGCTCATCTATAACCTTATATAGTTTCCCATTGTCTATGAAGATGTTTTTCCCGATTTTAGTAATATTAATTGAATCTTAATAGGCTCATTACCATATTGATGATTAAACGCTTTGTTAAATAGTTCATTGTCTCTATTGGCCATCAAGGATACAGTTAGCATCTAGATTCTGTCCACTTTTTGATGCTTTACACCAAGTCAGTATTTTTTCAAAATTGTACACTTGTAATTTCAAGGCCCAGTGGTCCAACCGTCCTTTGGGCTCTTTAGCTTCTGCAACCAGTGTAACAAAGCATGGTCACTTTCCACAGTGAGATACACGCCATAAGTATAGACCCAAAATTGCTTACAAGCGTAAATGACAGCTAAGCACTCTTTTATCAGAAACAGAATAATTCCATTCATTTATATCCAGCGTTTGACTGCAGTAAGCAGCGAGGTGTTCTTCCCCCTCATCATTGAGCTAAGATAGCACTGACCTATAGCGGTGTGGGAGGCATATGTCTGTATAATAAACAGTTTTTCAAAATTTGGATAAGCTATTATTGGCGCTTGGGTTAGGCAAGGTTGTAGTGGATCAAAGGTGAGTTGACAGGCTTCCATCCATTCAAATAGAGTTCTATTTTTGAGGTTAAATAATGGTTCACCTGTTATGCTGATTATTCTTCATGAACCAGCAATGATAGATAACCATCCCCAAAAATACCATAAAATCACGCTTGCTACTTGGGCGTGACATTTTTTGATATCTTAACCTTAGCAGGCTGGGGCTGTAAGCCTTGTTTGTCAATGAAAACCCCATATAGTCAAGGTGTTCATGGAATAATTGCACTTGTGAGGTTTAATTTTCTTATGTTTTAGTTCAACTGGCGGAAACCTTTTTCTATATGTGCAGATGGTCCATAAACGTTCTGGAAACCCCATTTAGATCATCTAGGTATACTACCATGTAAGTTTTTTAAATATCATGATAATATACATGGCGCACTGGAAGGTTGTAAGGCCATTACACAGTCCTTGCAGCATCATAATAGCTTGGTATAGACCCTGGGTGGTGATCATAGCGCGCTTCTCCTGTCCCTCCTTTGGTCAATCAATCTGCCATTATCTGGAGATTAAATCTATAGTGTAAAACATTGTGCGCCACCTAAGCGGTCTATTGCATCATCAATATGGGGTAACAGGTATAAATCTTTCTTGAAAATATCGTTAAGCTTTCAGTAATCTATTACCACTTGATTTTGACACATCCTTCTTCTTAATAACTAGAATCCAAGTGGCCCAAGGACTCTTGGAGGGTACTAGTATACTCTGCTGAACAAGTTGATTGATTTTGGTGTTCAACCTCACCCACTGCTTTATAATACTAAATAGGATAAAGGTAAATTGGCTGATGATTACCAGTGTTAATCTGTGAAACGCACTGTGTGCGCACCCGATTTCTTATATCTTTCAAAAAAGTACTGTACTTGTCAAATAAGGCCGACGCTTGATTTTTTATCCTCCATCAACCCAGAAAGATGTTCTCAATGAATCAGCAATTATACAGCTTGACGCTCTTTGTCCTCAAGCTCAAGTTCCTCAGGATTTCCAAACTCGTGGATACTTAAAACCTCCTCAACAGATAGAATATGAATAAAGGCGATTGCCTAGTGTCTCTATACTTCCACCAAATAAGGGTATAAGTTAGCTATTAGCTACCGAATTTCTCCATGATCTGGAAAAAGGAAACCAGGCGCCACAACTGGCTCTAATATGGATCAATTTTATGGGGTGACTAAATCACCATACAATCCCTGGGAAAAGTTAATACAATTTCAGTTCCCATTATAACTTGATGAATTACTGGAATGGTTATAGTACAATAAGCGCAGATAAAAATGCTTTGGTTCTATGATCTGCACTGGTAATTTATGGGTACGGTCATTTAGCCACTGATAATCAATTGGTACTATCTTGTCTTGTACAAGATGTTAACAAACCACTTCTTCTGAGCCATCAATGATGCATCCTTTTAGTTATAAAATAGTGGCAAAGTCTGTCTCAATAAATCTAATAACTTTCCTTAAATTAAGCTTTGACTACATATTTCCTTAGAAAAGATGTCCCAATTTAAAAATTTGTAATTCTGATAAGAGCATATGATAGCTGGAGCAGAAACAATTAAAGAGTAAAATGCAGCTGTAACGTTCCTTTAAACTCCTTATGAAGATGTAGTCTGAAGGCCAGTGGTGCCAAAAATTTTTGATGATCTATGTCCAGAGCAAGTCCCAATTTATTTACCAATTGATAACATAATATTATTCAGTGCCCTACTGTATACAATATCTCCAGACTTTGAGCTTTTCTACAGTTATATCAATATAGTTACACTTATAAAAATAAGTATCAGTAAGGTTTATTGCAAGGGCATCCACTTTATCCCTTTGACCTAAAAAAATTATGTAATTCTTCACATACCTGAGAGCTGAACCCTTCAAAGCCTGAATAGGTACCGCCACCTGGACCCCAGTCAACTTGGGAGTCTCATTAGAAGGAGTTGGAAACTCAAGTGACTCCAACAGTTGGACATATGGCTTTGGCACTACTTCTTTCGCTGACTCAGTGGCACATTTTTATTGTGGGTGAGTGGTCGCTGCTACATTATTATGTGTTGAAACTTGACCCAGCAAAGGCTGCTCAGAAGAGTCGCTCATGCATCATGTTGGAGCCTGTTTCAGAGATTTATCTCTTTCTGGGATTTTAATATAGAAGGCGCAAGAAGAAATTTTCAATTCTACTCCACCCCATCTTTTCTCACTTTGTTATCATCCATAGGTCGCATTGCTTAAACCCATGATTTAGCACATAGCTTAGGGAAACGGTTGGCATAGTAGCCCCACTTTTTGCAGTAATTACAAATAATCTGACTAACATCAGAGTTTTTTTAATGAGGGCCATATGGAGGAGGTAAATCCCTTTTTAAAGAAATGGCCTGAGGTTGCAGTTTGTGAGTCTCCCAATAACTCTTATTGGGTGCCCCAAAAGTGATGGCGCGCCATCAGAGATAATTCACTATATGGGTGATATCATTTTCTTATTCAGCATGAGAATCATCACCTAATACAATCCTTGGTAAGGCTCAAATGCATGGCATAGAGCAATATGTGCATCAAAGTCATTGATCACGCTAGCCCCATATAGCATATGAGCTTTCAAATAAAAATTTGTTTGCAAAAGTCCTTACAGTTTCATCTTTGCAAAAAAGATTTTAAGTAATTCAGTCTTAGGGTGGTCATCCATTCTACCCACAGAGCTCCTTATTGAGAAGGTGCTTGGTATTGCAGTAGTTAATACCAATCTTCAGTAATCTAGGTATCACCTACACCTGGCTTTCAGTATCAAACGAGTTCATTATAGTTACCAACATGGCATTCTCAGATGCCCCAGCCATGCTAAACTCAAAAAGTCTAATAAAATATATATAATGGACTTTTTATTAAACTTTCATAAGTTGATAGGGTTTACATGAACTGGTGGTTGATGCTGATAGGACTGGAGGCCCTAAGATGCTCCTAATTCACTTCCAAGTGGCAGAGATGAGATGTAAGTGTAAATCAGCCTTGAACTGATGGAGCAGCTCTAGTAGATGCACCTATAGGATTTAATGTGGGAGTACCAGCAGGGTTTCATTCCAGTTAGACAGGAGTTTCACACTTAATCATGTCAGATTGCTCAGGGGTAGGATTTACTGGCATATCTGGATGAGTTTGCGTCCCAAACCTAAAGCAGAGGTTAATACCATAGGCACTTCCTGTGGTGCCTATGCCTCATCACCTTTTATATCTGCTTCCAAATGAAAAAAACAAATTTGCCATTGATAATATTAGCCTCCTGGGCAGCCGATGACTAATAAAATAGTCCTAATGGTAGCAACATGGCAGATTCCACTGGTAAAAAAATTTTCATGTTTTTAACTTTTTGGGTAGTGGCCAGAAATTTCGCTTTCATATTATTCTCACTCATAAGGGACTTGACCTTCTAGCCCTGGGTTTTTACTTGAAGTTTCAAAGCCTCCAAGAGTTGATACAAATCTGTATCAGAGTGAACAGCTCCAGTCATATCTGCATCCAAACCCTTGAGGTGGTGTTCATGCGTTTTGGTAATTTTAACAATTCTTAAAATTGATAGTCATGTCCAAGTATAGTAATTGAAGGTTCCCAACGTGAGCATTTAAAGCTGCTCATACTTGGCAAATATTGTTGGACTGGGTTTGAGGGACTGCTGAGGCAATCTCCTTAACTTCAACCAATTGTGCTACTTCTGCTGAAAGGAAACCTTCCATGGAGTCAATGGGATCCATAGTTGATTAAATCAAACTATAGGGAACTAAGGTGAGCCCCCTGTAGTGAGCACCGCAATGTTGAAATTAGCACTTAAGCATAAGATTTCTAAGGCCCAGGTTAAAAACTTAAATCTGTAAGGCACTGTATGAGGACAGCGACCAAAGTAAACACCAGTAAAAAGATAGTGTTCAGCAAAAGTATTGTTAAAATTTATGGGTTTTGTTAATTGTTCACGGCTGATAACCCTATATTGATTAACTGCACAGGTTTGATGTTGTGCAATTCTCCACGTTGTCTAATAATATATAATTTCTTGATAATAGTATGAAGACTATTAATGTAGTTGAATAAAGCACTAGTATTGAGTCCAACGCTTGACCAGTATTTTTTCTTGAAATAATCAAGATGTCTCAATAGGGATTCGTTCCTTTATACCACCTAGCTTGATCCACGCTCAGATCCTTGTTTATGGCTTCTCTCTGGTGACACATAGTCAGCAGCAATCACTGATTCAGCTAAGCTTCTCTTATTTAAATCCACACTCAGATCCTAACTATTTATCCTAAAGAGTCTCTAATTAAAGCACACAGCAATAATATCCTTGAAGAAGGATAGAACTCAAAATGGATTCTGATAAAGTATATCTTGTATTATACTAGTTACTGGTAAAAGTGTGTTTATTAAGTGAATTCTTTGGGAAATTTATAGTGGGAATTCAGCGACCAACCCTCAGTTGGCACCTCATCAATGAAACAGCAGCTGTTACTATTGAATTACCCATCATTGTCTCATCAACGATGGTCTTCCCTATCCTAGCCAGTATTCCATTGTTGGACATCCTCAAGGCCTAAAATGGTAAGAGTCAGAAAACGTGTCCCTAACATTTTCCTCTTGATCCCAGTGAACCAACCATATTTGACAAGCGACCTGCTTAGTTAATAGGACTTGTTACCTGTTAAGGCAGGTCGCAAACCAACTGATTGATTCACTAGTTGCAGGTGGCATCACTTGCCTTGCAACTTGATTATTAAATTCCCAATTGGTTGGTGATGAAACATGACCAATTCCAATTGGTACACCTGATAGTTAATCATTGATCAACTATCAGATGCCCCTATTTTGTCAGCAACTCTGTCTGACGAGATCTTAACCATTCACCCAGATTGATCCCTAACAGATCAGACCCAGGCGAATTACCTAAAAGTCCCCAAACATTGTTACCCCAAAATCAGGGTCAAACGATATCCAATTCATTTTGCTATATGGAATTATCCTCTAGCAATTCCTGGTAATCTAGTCAGCTGTGAATATGAGCAAAAATCCCAACATTTATATTACTCATAAAATGTAGAAAAACACAATGTAGTATCAGGTATCTCTAAAGGCTCATCTGCTTCACTATGATAGCTTTATTCAGCTAGTTACTTTTAACAACATAGGAAAAATCCCTTAACCCTTAGAAATCAGCATAGATATGCCCCTCTACTAGCATTCCTATTAGTGCATTTTATGTATACTAAGTAGCACTTAAAAGTGGTAATTAGTGAACTTATAAGTTTAAAATAGACTAATTGAGCGAATCCCTAAGGCTCAGTAGAATTTTATTGTAGTCACGATCAAATGATTGTATTTAGGTTTCTGGTAGAATACCATAATAAAAATAGGATTCCTCCTACCAAATATTTTATGCTGTCACGAGTGACAAAATGAGGATAAATATATAGATAACTAGAACTGATCTTAAACGCCAAGGCCAAGAACCAAAGCAATTACTAGATCAAAGGAGTAGAATTTGCGCCAGCGGGATTATGGGATTTGATTCACTGTATCTGTTAATCTACAGTGCCAAGGCAATAGCGGAAAAATAATTAATATAACTTTGGTGACTCCATATGAAGTTAAGAGCCGCATGCTCAAAACTCCTTATGCTTAAATCCTATCACTATCTTTTGCACAATATAATCATTGGATATGATATGGCATGAGCTGATGATTGGTCAAACCACAAGCAACATTACCCCAATTTGACAAAACATCAGGTAGCAAAGATGTGAGGGGTCTTAAGAGTCATTGGGAACTATATACTAGAGGATCAGAGTGCGGGTCATGCCTCTTTAGGAACTTGGCATGCACTCATTTGATGAGATGACTCTTAGTAGGCTCCTTCAGAGTGTAGGCATCATAGACATTTTCTCTATTATCTTGAAGAGTTTTTTTAAAATATGCGCTAATTGCTGGTCCATCCAAAACCATGGTTGTCATAGTACCAGACCAATTCCCCTACACTAAAATTGGTAAGGTCTGGCAATCTTCAACATCCTGGGATCTAGCCTTAACTTTCCACACCAGAGCGTTTGAGTAAGCAGAACTTTGCAAATAAATCAACTTTTGTGCAAGCTTCTCAAGCTTCTATTAGGACTCATATTCTCTTCCGCAACACATGAACATAAAAGTGGAGGCAACGTGGGCTGCTTCCCATGTAGTAAAGCAAATGGGGAGTACCCTGTGGCTGAGTGGTATGTGACATTGTATGTAAATATGGCAGAAGGCAAAAGAGACTCCAGTTGGATGCTTTTCCTCCAACCAACTTACATAAATTACCAATCAGCATACCATTCACCTATATGAAGGTGCTGTTTGTCTCCAGGTGATATGGAATAGATAGCACTCCACATATGCCTATTAGATCAATAAGTTATAAATCATTTGGGATGTAAATTTGGTCCCATTATCCGTCAGCAAAAAATGGGGCAACTGTGCTGATAAATAACATCCTTGATAATGAATTTACTGTAGTTTTTCTCTAAGTCCCAGACCGCCTTGCCTTTACATATTTGGTTAGATGATCAATGGCCACGATGATATATCTAAAATGGCCAGGCGTATTAGCCAAGGACCCCACAACGTCTTTGAAGACTGTTTTTCAGGCAAAATAGGTTCGACCACTTGATAGGAAATGGCTTTTTAATAGAGAGCTTCAGCTTGACATTTGTGACAACATCTAAGCGCCTCATGGATATCATTAATATGCACTTTCAATAGTAACGGTATTATAGCTGTTCAAAAGTTTTCATAAATTTACCATTGGCATGTCACCTTATGAGCAGCAATAATCAGATATGTCATTTAAAAGGCCTAGGGAACAAAAATGGTTACTCATCAATAACCTTATATAGTTTTTCATCTTCTATGAAGGTATTCTTACTGATTTTAACCAACATCAGTTGAATCTTGATAGGCTCATTACCATATTTCTGATTAATCAATTTGGTAAATAGTTCATTGTCTCTATCAGCCAGCAAGGCTTTATTAAAACCTAGAGAGTCCATCTGCATTTTGATGCTTCACACTGGGTCAGTGTTGAATTTCAATAGCATACACTTGTAATTTCTTTGAGTTTTTAAACCGGCATACACTTTTTATTTCAAGGCCCAGAGGACCAACCGTCCTTTGGGCTCCTTTAGGTTCTGCAACCAGTGTAATAAAGCATGGTCAGTTACCACAATGAAATATACGCCGTGTATATTAACCCAAAATTGCTTACAAGCGTAAATGACAGCTAAGCACTCTTTCTAAGCAACAGTATAATTCCATTATGTATATCCAGTGTTTGACTTCAGCAAGCAGCGGTGTGTTCTTCCCCCTCATCATTGAGCTGAGATAACACCGACCTATAGCGGTGAGGGAAGCATCTGTCTTTATAATGAACAGTTTATCAAAATTTGGATAAAAAAGTATCAGCGCTTGGGCTAGGCAAAGTTATAGTGGATCAAAAGTGACTTGACAGGCTTCCATCCATTCAAACAGATTCCAGTCTTGGGGTGAAATAATGGTTCACCTGTTTTGCTAAAAATTCTTTATGAATTAGCAATGATAGCCAATCATCCCTAAAAATACCATAATGTCACGCTTACTACTTGAGCGTGACATCTTTTTTAATAGCGTCAGCCTTAGCAGGCTGGGGCTGTAAGCCTTGTTTGGCAATGACAAATATTAGACACTCAAGTTAAATCATGGAATAAATTGTACTTGTAAGGTTAAATTTTTAAATTGGCATAGGCCAACTGGCGGAAACCTTTTCCTAAATGCTTCAGATTATCCATAAAAGTTCTGAAACCCCATTTATATCATCTAGGTACACTAAAACTTAGGAGATTTTTAAATCCCCTAATAATATATCCATGGGCACTGAAAGGTTTTAAGGACTTTACACAGCCCTTGCAGCATCCTAGTGTTTTTGGTATAGACCATAGGCAGTGATCATAGCCCACTTCTCCTGACCTCCTTTGACAATCAATCTGCTAGTATTAAGGGATTAAGTCCTTAGCAGAAAAGTATTGTGTGGCACCCAAGCGGTCTAGTGCATCATCAATATGGGGTAACAGGTATGAAAATTTATTTAAAGTATTGTTCAGCTTTAGATAATCAATTATCAGTTGGTTTGACCCATTCCTCTTTTTAATAATTAAAGCTCAGGCGGCCCAAGGTCCCATGGAGGGTACTAACATCCCCTGATGCACAAGTTGATTGATTTTGGCATTAATAACCTCATATACTTCTTTAGAGTGCTAAATATGATGAATGCAAATTAGCAGATGATTATCAGTGCCAATCTGGTGCAACACATCGTGTGCGCACCCCTAAATCATCATCTTTTGCAAAAATAATAAAGTATTTGTCAAATAAGGCTAACACTTGATCCTTTTTATCATCCATCAATCCATAAAGGTGCTCTAAAGGAATTAGCAAACCTACAGCTTGACGCTCGTTGTCCCCAAGCCCAAGCTCCTCTAATTTCCAAACTCGTGGATATTTGAAAGCTCCTCAAAAGGTAGAATATGAACAAAAGAGATTAGCTAGAGTCGCTTAACTTCAGACAGATAAGGGTATAGGTTAGCTAATAGCACCTAAGCTTCACCATGATCTGGCAGAAAGGAACCAGATGATGTGAATGTCACTAATTTGAATTGATTTAAAGGGTGATTATCTCACCATACAATCCCTGGGGAATGGTTAAGACAATCAATTCCCAAAATAACTTGATGACCCACCGGAATGGTTAGGGTACAATTAGTGCAGATGGCAATGCCTTTGATGCTATTATATGCACTGGTAACTTATGGGTATGGCCACATAACTGCTGATAATCATTTTGGTACTATCATATTATTATATACAATGTTGACAAGCCATTTATTCTGGGCCGTTGAGGCTGCATCCTTTTTTTAGCACTAGTGGTGCCCAACCCAAAGGGGGGAGCCACCACGCATCTTCACTTACAAATGGGCCAAACAAAGTGATTATTAGAATTAAAAAATTCCTGATATGGCGCCTCAGCTAACAGCCTAGGAAGCCATATCAGAAGGTATGGAAGCTTTGGGGAAACATTTGTCTGGCACCCGCTTTAGCTGGTGGACCATGGCGGACAACATTGGGGTAGGAGCATCCGCAACATGTGGCATAAGGAGGTTGTCAGAATTTGAGACAAAAATTGAATTGAATTACCTTCTTCTGAATCAGGATGTGCCAAATCGGTCATCAAACCTACCCAAGCTAAATCTATTTCAGGATTCTCCTCCCCTATTCCTGAGTCACGTGGGGCGGCGTTTCCACCCATTCAGTCAGGTGAGCAACGCTATCCATTGAGGACGTCCATGAGGAGGCCATTCTGGAAGATCAGTAAAGATCCTGAATGGATGAGGCCCTGACGATCCCAAAGGTGCTGAGTCCTGATGCACCCTATAAATATCGAAGCCTTTTGCTACCGCAAACCCTGGTGCCAGTCCAAAGAACTGTAGTGCTGACAGAAGTGGTGCTCACTACAGGGGGCTCCGAGCTGTCCTAAGTGAAAACGTCTATCACAAAAAATGGAAAATACTAGCAGCCCTAATGACCAAACGTCTGGTCAGTCAAGAAGCGTTACTCAATGGGTTAGTACCTTGCAATATGCAATGCTGCCCTCGCAGCTGGAGAGGCTAGAATTTTGGGCCACCTTTTAGCTCTCGATGCCCTCCCTTGATGAGAGCCAATACCAACTCCATTATGAAAACCTCAATGATGTCATTCAACAACTAATAAACAGCATCTACTCTGTGGATGCCCGCTCCAGCCACTCCCGTGCCTCCTCCATACCTTCCACAATGCAGGACCTCTACGCCTCAGCCATATTGCCAGCTGGGGAACTTACCCTGGGGCCTGAATGCTACCTTCGTAACTTTGTCCACCCCGCTATCCATCACCTCCTCCAGCTAGTCATATTACACCACCAGGAGGTCTCCCAGCAACTAAGACTCACCCAGAATTTACATTCCTACATCATCGACTTCTATGACGCCGCCTCTTCCTTTGTGCATGACAACTGCAAAGCTACTACTGATAGCTGATGATTAATCAATGAGATCCGCGATCAATTTGTAGTATTGGACAGCGGAATCTCTGGCTACCTCAAGGAGCAATTTCGTCAAAATGCTCAGCTATTTTAGGTGACATGGATCCAGCATCTCCTTCAAGATAAATAATTAGTATGATCTCTACAACAGCACTATCAAGAGCTGGCCTCTCATGACTACCCCCATGAGTGCTGAGCCAGAAGGGCCTAGGGGGCCTGAAGGCCCTGAGGGGTGTCAAGGGCCATCTGGACCCAAAGGACCACGCGGGCCTCCAGGGCCCCCAGGCCCTTCAACATCAGGAGAACCCAAAGACCCCTGGTGAAGGGATATAATGACAGACCTGGCTGCCTTACAGGATCAAATCCAAAAGGTGGCACTGGGATGCAAGCTCCAATTGGATGGTGTCCCCCTCAACCCCAAGGTCTCTATCAGGGCATTGGCAGATGAGATGGATAACCTCAGTGCCTTCACTAAGCTTACTGACACTTGTATCTCCCAGCTTGAACAAACTTGTTGAGGGTTCAAAACCCAGTTGACCACCCTCAAAAGCTAGCTCCATCTACAGAACACTGAGATTCAATCCCTGAAGGAGAAGGTTGCCATTAAGGCTTCTGCTTCCAACCTCAGCCAGAATTGGGACTACATCCAAGAGGACTTAGAAGGCTTGCGGCAGCAGTGGATCAGTGGGCTCCTCAGGATTATGCAGAAACAGAGATCTCAGAGCTGGTACCCATCCCAGGCATTAACACCCTTTCCACGCCCATTGTAGCTAACTTTAAACCTAGTTTAAAGGAAAGGTTCACTCCCAGATGAGAAAGTATTGCCTTATTTCTGTACGCCTATGAGAGCTCCATGGAGGAGGCCACCGATCAACAGAAGGTGAAGCATATCCACTCCTGTCTAGATAGCACCACCTGGGAGATCATGACCCCCATTTGAAAGAGTGTAACACCTGGGAACAGTTCATACAGCCTTGATCCAAGAGTTTGGCAGCAATCAAACTCTGGCCAACCTAAAGCAGGCGTTCAAGGGCATTCAATTGAACAAAGGAGAAAACCCAATGAAGTTTGCCAACTGGTTCTATGCTTATGCACAACCTTTGGTCATGACTAATCATATCACCCTGGATGACGCCATCACCGCTGTCATCTCTGCCTTGGGATCCTATCATGAGGTCCAAATGCATATTATCGGGCAGAAGAATGGGTTCACCTGTATTTGGGAGATCAAGGAGGCCCTCAACGAGATCCCTGCCTTGACCCTACACTTTAAGGCTACATCTACTGGTCCCTCTAATCGCCCTAGAGTCCACAAAGTCAAAAACCAGAAGAATCCACGTCCTTGATGCACCTATTGTAATGGCTTTAGACACAGTGCCAAGACCTGCTGAAAACATCTTGCTGAGGAGGCGGAAAAAGGACTGTCAGTATGAAGGATGAGGCGCTTTATGCTGACATCCCTACCCAGCCTCAAGGATCCTCTGTGAATGAACCAGAAGCCGTCGTACCAGAAGAAGTAGTTGCAGTATCTGATGACAAAAAGATGTTGATACTGCTTACTCTTCTTCTGATAATTCTCCCATGTTCCTCACGTTACCACCCCAATTTGGAAGTTTGGTTACCCAAGTCGCCATCTGGGTCCATAAGATTCCAGTTTTCGCCATAGTTGATAGTGGCTCCCCCATGAATGTCATCTCCTCCAAGTTGATGAAATAGGTCAAGATTGCTTCAGACCTGCCCCACTACATGGAATATGGCACAGCTGGCCCGCAATGTACCCAATATATAGGAGCTTATTCCTCCTTACCATTGCATTTTGGAAAGCTTGCTGTGAACACCCCTGCGGTTGTGCTAGACAACCCCAGTTATGACCTGCTCCTTGGGACTCAGTTCCTTTGAGACTATTCGGCGGTGCTCCATTACGATGGTGGTTCCCTTTCCCTTCTAGGACATTGAGTCCCTCTGGTTTTTGAAACTACTCATGACTCTAAGGTGGAGGTCTAAGCCCGAGCCTGCCTACTGGAGACTGAAGGCTGAATCAATCAGCTTGAATAGCATATCAGGGGCTCTGGAGTCCAACTACCCCCTCCTGCTGTTGATGGACTGGAAGGGATGCCAATCTATTTATCCCAGGCGACTACTGTACCCCCAAAATCCCAAGTCATTGTCAACACCCAGGTCCATGTCAACATTCCCTTGGGCTATTTGTTGGAAATTTGAGGCCTAGATAACCCATCTCCTAAGGAAGTGCTGACCTGCCCCAGGATCCTTGATCCAGTGTATGCCAGATCTATATCTTTGTTTCTAGCCAACCTGACTGACAAACCAAAAATTGTAGGTCCAAACAGTCCTGCCGCTTATGTCTGCCTATTACCAATAGGAGCTGTTGCCAATGTTCAAAGCTTTGGGGCCGTGAGTGGTTTTGGCTTGGAGTCGCCACCCTCAGTTAATCTGGTCAACGCTAATATTGGAAAGGACCTCTCTGACAAACAGTGACACAAGGTTCAGGAGCTGTTGGAGGAATACTCAGACCTATTCTCAACTTCAACCTATGATTTCATAAGAATGAGTGGAGTCCTCCACCACGTAGAAACTGGGGATGCTCCCCCTTTTTGGTCCCGGCCTTACTGAAAGAGCAAGGTTGAAGAGGCCCAGGTTATGGTGGAACTTAAACAGCTACTTGATGTTAGGCTCTTAGTCCCATCGTGTAGTCCTTGGGCATCCCCTCTTCTGCTGGTCCAAAAGAAGGATGGCAAGCACCAGATGGTGATGGATTATTGATGAATTAACTCCATCACCAAGAAGGACAGTTATCCCCTGCCCTGAATTAATGATTCTATCCATCTGCTTGCCAGTTCCCAGTACTTCTCAGCCATGGACCTCACCAGCAGATATTGGCAGGTCGAGCTCGCCCCCAAAGACTGAGCCAAGTGCGCCCTTATCGCCAATGAGGGGTAATTTGAGCCCACCCGGATGCCCCAAGGCCTCTGTAACGCCCCAGCCACATTCCAGCGTGCCATGGATGGGATCCTTGGGGACTTGAAGCTCTCATACATCCTCATCTACCTGGATGACATCATCATTTTCTTGCAAACTTTTAATAAACATGTAGAGCATCACAAGGAAGTCTTTGAACGTCTCAGGAAGGCCTCCGTCAAGCTCAAGCTCTTGAAGTGCTCTTTCTTCCAGCCTGAGCTAGAGTTTCTAGGACACAAGGTCTCTAAGCGTGGCATCCAACCTATACCCAACAAAGTCGATGCCATAGAAAAGATGTCACGCCCCCAAAGCTTATGAGATATTCAAGTATTTCTTGGCATGGTGGGCTATTACCATCAGTTCATCCCACGGTTTGCTGACCTAACTGAGCCACTGTTCTATCTCCTGCAAAAGAATGTACCATTCAAGTGGTGGCCTGAGCAGGAACAGGCTTTTAATGTTTTATGTATGGCCTTATGTACTGAACCTGTTCTAGTTCATCCTCACTTCAACCAACTCTTCTTGTTGTTCACGGATGCAAGTGACATCGCCATTGGGGCTATCCTGGCTCAACATGATGAGAACCAGGTCAATCACCCCATGGCTTATTTTAGTAAGATTCTAAGTAAGGCTGAGCGGAAATACAGCATCACTGAGAGGGAATGTCTAGCCGTCCTTTTAGCCATCAAACATTTCCACCCTTACCTCTACGGTACTCATTTTACTATTATTACAGACCAATCTTCGCTCCAATGGCTTCAACAAATGAAAGACCCCAATGGTTGGCTAGCCAGGTGGGCTCTATGACTGCAAAGCTACAATTTCACCATCATCTACTGCGCAGGCACAATACACCAGAAAGCTGATGGCCTCTCCAGGATGCCAGTATCAGCAGTTTTGGCCCCTGGGGAAGATCAGCTCTATGACCTGATAGGACATCCTGAACAATGGAAACTGGAACCTCCCAAAGTTCAGGCCAAACTCTGCCAAATGACTCAAGACATGCAAATCAAGGATGGGCTACTCTACAAGAAAGTCAACAAGAAGTGGCTTCCCTATATATGCCCCTCCTCTCAAACCAATGTCATCCTGTAAGGCCATTCTACTGTGGAACACGGGGTGGTTAAGAAGACTCACGAATGGCTGAAGTCTTGATGCTACTGGGACTGAATGGTAGAAACCATCCAAAAGGTTTTGGAAGCTTGTATGACCTGCTGATCCCAAGACTGAGCCAACCCTTGATTTCAGCACTCAGTCATTGCCCCAACCAAACCCTTCAATGTCATTAGCATCAACGTGGTGGGTTCCCTTCTCACAGGTTTGCATGGCCACAAGTATATTATCCTAGCTGTAGACCACTTAACTAAGTGGGTTGAGGCGATCTTGATCCCTACTGCCACTGCTAAGGCTACTGCTCTTTTCTTGTTCGCTCCATTTTCACCCAGCACGGGTGCCCCCAAACCTTACTTTCAGACAATGGATTGAACTTCACCTCACAGGTAGTACAAGAACTAACTTCGTTATTTGGCACCACTCAGATTTTTGCTGCCCCCTACCACCCATCTACTAATGGGGCAGTAGAACGTGCTAACGGAACACTTGTTTCCATCCTATGGAAGTTGGCCGCCTCAGATCCTTCCCATTGGAACCATTATCTACCCAGCACCTTGCTTGCCTACAGGGTAAGCTACCACCGTTTCATCAAGATGTCTCCATTTGAAGCCCTATATGGGTGGGCACCTCAGCTACCGAGTAGCGTCCAGCCCCTGCTCAAAGCCTCCACCCCTGAGAACTCTAAATAAACTATGAGGGCTCTAGCCAATGAAATTGTCCAGCTTCAAGCCCAAGCCACTCAAGGCATTCTCACCACCACTGGAAGAGAGACATCCTGATATAACCTCAGATGACCCTCCTTACAAGATTTTCAATTAGGTGACCTCATTCTCTTTTATCATCATTGACCTGAAGGCTGACAGAACAAGCTCGACATACTTTGGTCTGGACCCTACAAAGTCATTTGTAAGATGAAGTCTGAGTACTCCATTGCCAACATCAATCAAGGGACTGTAGTAAATTGGGTGCATGGTCAGTTCCTACGGCCATATATCCCCCTCCAACAGGACCTTGAGGGGGGCATTGTCAGAATTCAAGATAAAAATCAAATCAAATTACATTCTTCCAAATCAGGCCATGCCAAATTAGTTGTCAACCTACCCAATCTAAATCTATTTCAGGATCCTCCTCCCCTATTCCTAAATCACGTGGGGCAGCGTTTCCACCCATTCAGTCAGGTGAGCAACGCTATCCATTGAGGACGTCCATGAGGAGGCCATTCTGAAAGATCAGTAAAGATCCTGAATGGATGAGGCCCCAACAATCCCGAAGGTGCTGAGTCCCAATGCACCCTATAAATATTGAAGCCTTTTAGCTTAATAAAATATTTGGTATTTTAACCCATTTCCCATCTCTTTTTTGGTTCTCTTTCCAAATTTTCCAGCTTTGAGCCACCGCGAACCCCGGCGCCAGTCTGAAGAGCTGTAGCGCTGAAAGAGGTATAATTGTGGGTTTTCTTCTAAAATGAGATTGGTAGTATCCATTGCCTAACATATTGAGCAAGTTGATGCTCAGCAAAAGTGATGAGAGCAGGCACACAAGTGAATGACTTGATGCTTGGTAGGTTTTGGGATAATTGGGGTCAAAGGGAGAATTTTTGCTGCATCAATGCAAGTGCTGCTCGCACTAGAAGCAAGCTCCTCAATTTTGTACTTTGCATCTTCCTCTAAATCATGGGGAAAATTGGGGATAGGAATACCCTCAACAAGTGGCTCCATCACCCCATGAAGTTGTTGGTGAAGTAGGGTGTTGGCCTGAGGCTGCATCCTTTAAGTTATAAAATATTGAAAGAGTTTGTCCCAATAGATTTTATGTAATTTCCTCAAAGTTTGCTTTGACTCCTTATTTCCTCAAAAAAGGAGCCCTAATTTATAGGTCATAATTCTGATTAGGAAATATGATAGCTGGAGCAGAAATCACTAAAGAGTCAAAATGCAGCAGTAACGTGCCTTTAAACTCCTTCTGAAGTTGTAGTCTGAGGGCCAGTGGTGCCATAGACTTTATGATGATCTATGCCCAGAGCAAGCCCCAATTTTCCACCAGTTGAGTAACATAATATTAGTTGGTGCCTCAATGTCTACAATAGCTCCAGACTTTGAGCTTTTCTACAGTTATATCAATATAGTTACACTTATAAAAATAAGTATCAGTAAGGTTTAATGAAAGGATATCCACTTTGTCCATTTGACCAAAAAATTTATGTAGTTCCTCACATAACTGAGGACTGGACTCCTATAAGGCCTTGATAGGTATCACCACTTGGAACCCAGTCAACTTGGGAGCCTCATTAGAAGGAGTTGGAAACTCAAGTGGCACCAACTGTTGGGCATATGGCTTTGGCACTGCTTCTTCTGCTGACATAGGGCACATTCTTATTGTGAGCGGGTGGTCACTGCTACATTATGTGTTGAAACTTGACCCAGAAAATGCTGCTTGGTGGAATCACTCATGCATCACGCCTGAATGTTTCTGAGTGTTCTTATTTCCTGTAATTTTATTAGCTGAGGCTTAAGTAAAAATCCCAATCTACCCCACCCTATCTTTTCCCGCTTTGACATTATCCATGCAGCTCACTGCTTGAACCCAGGATTTAGCACCTAGCTTAGGGCAACGGTTGGCATAGTGGCCCCACGTTTTGCAGTTATTACAACAAATGATCTAACTAGTACAGATCTTTCTGCATGAGGGTCATATGGAGGAGTTGAATCCCTTTAAGAGAGAAATGGACTGAGGCTGCAGTTTGTGAGGCCATTAATAACGCTTGCTAGGTGCTTAAAAGTGAAAGTACACCAAAGATAAAATACCCTATATGTGATATTTTCTTCATTCACCATCGGAATCATCACCCAAAACAATTCTTGATGAGGCTCACAGGCGTGGCATAAAGCGATTTGTGCATCAAAAGCATCAATTACACCAGCCCCCTCCAGAATCTGAGCTAACGAATAAAAATGTTCTGCAAAAGTCTTCACAGTTTCATCTTTTCTAAAGTAGGTATTAAGCAATTCATTCTTATAGGTGGTCATCCATTCCGCTTACCGAACACCTTATTGAGAAGGTCCTTGGCATTGCAGTAAATAATACCAATCTTCTGTAATTTAGGTATCACCAAGTACTGGCTTTTAGCATCCAGCGAGTTCATTATAGTTGCCAACATGGTATTCTCAGATGCCCATCCATGCTAAACTCAAAAAGTCTAATGAATATTATGTACACTGACCTTTTTATAAAAGTTTGGTAATTTGATAGGGTTTACATGATTGGGAGGTTCATGCTGATAGCAGTGAAGGCCTTGAGATGCACCTAAAAACTTCTCAAGTGGCAAAGAGGAGATGTAGGTGTAAACCAACTTTGAACGCCATAGCTCGAGTAGAAGAGCCTACAGGGTTGAACATGGGAGTACCAGCAGGGTTGCATGCCAGTTGGACAGGAGTTTCACACTTAATCAGTTCAGATTGCTCGGGGGTAGGATTTACTGGCATATCTGGATGAGTGACGCCCCAGACCTAGAGCGGAGATAAAGACCATAGGCACTTCCTGTGGTTCTCATGCCTCATCACCTTCAATATTTGCTTCCAAAGGAAAGGTTCAGATTTTTTATTGATATCAGCCGCCTGGACAGCCGATCGACTATTAAAGTAGTCCAACATGGTAGCAACATGGAAACCTTCCACCGGTAACAAAATTTCCATATTATCAACTTCTTGGGTGGTGGCCAGAAATTCTACTTTCATGTTGGTCTCACTCACAGGGGATCTGACCTTCTGGCACTGAGTTTTTACTTCAAGTTCTAAAGCCTCCGGGAGTTGGTACAGATATGTATTGGAGTGAACAGCTTTGGTCATATCTGCATCCAAACTCTTGAGGTGTTCATGCGGTTTGGTAATTTTAACGATCCTTTTACTTGATGGTCACGGCCAAGTATAATATCTGAAAGTTGGCCAACGTGAGCGTTTAAAGCTGCTCATACTTGAACAGACTGGCTCTGTGGGGCTGCTGAGGCGACCCCCCTGACTTCAACCAGTTGTACTACTTCCGTTGAAAGGAACCCTTCCACAGAGTCAACTGGATCCATAGTTGATTAAATTGGACTATATGGAACTAAGGTGAGCCCCCTGCAGTGAGCACCACAAAGTTGAAATCGGCACTTGTGTGTCAGATGATCCACCGTATCTGTTACTCTACAGTGCCAAGGCAAGAGATAAAGTAATTTAATACAGCTTTGGCGAAGTCGAGGGCCACACGCTCAAAACTCCTTATGCTTAAATCCTATCACCAATCTTTTGCAGAATATAATCATTGGATATGATATGGCATGGGCTGATCGAACCTCCTGCAACAACCTACATGCACCCACCCGATATTTGGCGAGATGGGCCAGTAGAGGTTACAAGTTACGCCAGCTTTGATTCCGGCCAAAGCCAGATATAGCTGAGTTGATACCATTTACCCGATTCTGTACCTATCGGCATCCGTTTGTAGCGATGGATTGGCCAGTTTACAGACTCTGGCCACGTGGTTTGGACGCCCTTACGGGCGTAAGCATCTCAGTTTAAATGTGGCTGCTACTCGAGATAGGCTATTCAACCCCCTCGCCTCCCTTCCGAGGCGGTAGTATTATCGGATAAGCGTGATTAGTCGCAGTGGGTTACCTTATCAGACGATACAGTATACTAGTGCGGGTGGGAAAGGTGAAAGCCGCCCCGAAACCGCACCCACCGGCAAAATAAATGCAATATCAACAAAGGTAAAGACGTAGCCGATGCAAAGCCAGCCGGGTCAACAAAGCGGTTAAGGTAAAGGGCCAGCTGCTTTATAGATTTAAAGAGCGGATAGGTAGGTTTGGAGGCAAATACGGTATGAAATGTCTGCGGAGTATTGGACATTTAGGGCCGGTTGCGCGCGCAAGGTTTAAGGTTTCGGCCCGAAGTTTAAACTAAGGCTAGCACGAAGACCACACGGACGAGGAGGTGCAGATCTAACCAAGTTTAGAATTCGCAGCGTATCCTAGAGGATGGGGGGAACAGATCCCTTCGATTGGGACAAGGTTATCGGGGGAATGATATCGAACCATCAATGGCTAGGGCGAACAACGTAGTCACGTCGGGGTAAGCGGTTTAAGCTGGCGCCTCAACTCGACAGAACTCAATGTCGCAAACAGGACGGAGTTTATAAAGCCTTTGAGGGCAGGAAACAAAATCCACGAACACTCGAACGCGAAGGTTGGCGTAAAAAGAGCCCATGGAGTAAGTGATCAACAGCTTTCAGGTAGTGGTGAACTGGGATCCGAGTCCACCCCGGGCGTGCAGGGGAGGGGGGCAATCGGGCGCCCGCCTCGGCCAAAGAGGTGGCGCACTCGGTTGAGCAGCGTATTGAGGCTTCCCCTCCTGGGCCGAGGTTCCGTCACCGCGGGAGCAGCCTCAAGCTTTGGGGGTTGGACGACGCGGGAATCTGGACTCGGAAGCCGGGTGGCGTGGGAGAGAAAGGTCGGGCCGCGCTTGTCGCCGGCCATACGCTCAAGGGAGGGGCAAGGCCCAATCCCTTTTTGGCAACCCGTTTCGGGATGCGCGTCACGACTCCCGGAGAGCTCGCAAACCGAAGCGTCAGCGGCACCAAAAATATTGTCCACGAGCCCCTGGAGCTCGGCTTTCAAGGAGGAGCGGTCGGAAGCGGACCTTCGGGAAGGCTCCCGCGACGTTAGATGCCCACCCCCCAACCCATCACACGGGAGGCGGCGGAGGGCGGCAAAGTTGCCCTGCGGAATTTTGGACGTGCGCCGAAGCCCCGAAGCTTTAGGTGGGGCTTGGATCCCCGCGACGTCAACAGTGGCGTTAGGGGGAGCCCACTCGGGGGGACTTGGCGAATCCCACCCAAGCTCTCGCGGCTCAATATCAGAATGAAAGATTTCCAAAGCCCTGAGCTCAGGGAAGTCCAGGATACCATGGGACGACAAGTTGTCAAAGAAGGTACCCTTGAAGCCGGGGAAGCTTGCGACGGAAATCGACCCCCGCCGGTGCTTTGAAGGATGCCGGCTCGGTTCGGAAATCGGGAGCGAGTAGACGGCCTGCATGGGAATATCTTTATGGGTAGGGGCGCTGTCGGGTACGGAGGGGCTGGGATAAGGGGAGGGTTCCCCGGAGGGGCTAGGCGTGCGGCTGCAGTCCCGGATTAAGGAAGCGCCCAACCGGCCTACGCTCGCATTCCCGCTCAGAGCGGAGCCAAACGAAAGTCTAGCGTCCACTTGGATGGCGGGAAGCCCAAGGTCCAAATCCTCCGAACCGTTAGTCAAAAAGCTCGGATAGCTCGGGCTGAGGGAAGTTTGAGAGTGGCTAGAGAGAAGCTCGTGCTGGAGCGCTTGGGAAGCAGTCATGCGGCAGTTGGGATCGAATTGGAGCAAGGAGATGATGAACCGAGACCACGCGGGATCTAGATGCGGATAAACGTCGAGCGAGTTCAAGAGCGTGGCCGATGCGCAACGCGGGAAATGAATCCCTAAAATTGCAGCGAGCTGGTCACCTAGTGGCCAAGGCCCCCCAAAGGACGCCTGGCCCGGCGGCCCCAGCACGGCGCAGATCTTGTTGATCTGGTCGAGATGAGACGCGCCAGGGAACAGGGGCCGCAAGGTCACCATCTCGGCCGCGATAGCCCCCACCGCCCACAGATCGATAGCCGAACCGTAGCACCGATAGCCCAATAGGACCTCGGGGGCCCGGTACCACCGGGTGCTCACGTGGGGCGTGAGCTTCTTCGCGTCCCCTTTGAGCTCGTGCGCCTGGCCGAAATCCGCAAGCTTGACACAATTCTGGGTGACGAGGATGTTCTCCGGCTTGAGGTCGCGATGAAAGTAACCCGACGCGTGCATGAACGCCAAACCGGAGATTATTTGGAACCTTGCGTTAGAGCAATCCAAGTTCAAGCTTACAGGGCGGCCTTCACCAGCTCGGGAGGGAAGGGGTCGCCGTTGCGGTTGTAAATTATCTCGTAGAGGTTGAAGTCCATGAACTCGAAGATGAACAGCATTGAGCCCCCCGTCTCAAAGAAATCGAGGAGGGTGATTAGATTCGATGTTTGAGCTCACTCAGCGCCTAAAGGGTGAGTTTGAAGGGTAAAAGATGCGTACCTTGACCTCGCGGTTACGTTGGCGCAGGTTGAACTCGTAAAACTTCTTGGCGACCCGCTTCACCGCCACCTGAAAGTGAGGGGGTGAGTATCTTTTGTCGAATTTACCTTCCGCCCAGAAACTTGGTCGTACGCTTCAAACACGGCGCCGAAGGCTCCGGCATTAACCTGTTGAGTCACCTTGTACCGATCCATCGGGTGGTGGTCAGGTTGAGAAGTTTTAATCAAAGCTTAGGTTGAGGTTTTGTTATAGGGCGTACATCCCCTTAAGCGGGTTGAGATGGGTTCAACGTAGTGGGATGGAACAAAGTTGGATAAGTTCATCTGAGGTTACCCATTTCATTCGGTTTGACCCTATCAGATCATCTTCCAATTCGTTCCACTCATGGCATGCGCCTAAAAAGGGTACTCGAGTCAAGCCTTGCCAAACCCATCTATTGCTCAATCAAATCCTCGTTTCGGTTAACCCGATCCGCAGATATGATAACCAGGGTTTTATCCAATAGGCTCGTCACGTGAAAGATTAAAAACCCTTTCAAACCGTCCGATATCTCAAACCCCGATTCTATCATGAAGTTTGGCGGTAGAATATTTAGAACCGTCGACGAACTTTTATATTCAAAGTCTGATTCGCTATACAATTTGTATTGGATTATCTTAGGCACCAAGTATTTAACTTGCTTCTACAAGCTGCTTTGGTTTAAATTTTTGGTCTTGGATACCTTGATAAATTATTGATTGGGTTCAAAGGATCTCCTGCACTAAAATTCATCCATCAATTACCCAGGATGCCTGAAACCCTTTGCTAGCCTGCTGGCCTTGAGTTCATAGATAATCTAGTCACTGCAACAATACTTGTCACTAAATGTTAGAAAGTTTGCTATTCCTACAACAAAGTGATGAGCATATTGTGACAAAATTTGAGAAATGCTTATCATACCATGATAAACCAAACTATGACATTAACTTTACATACCTATATATGCCAAAGGCTCAAAAGTTTGAAAAAGTCCTATTAACAAGTGGTTGGATGCCTATAATGTATAGGATAATGATTATAGATTGAGCACCAAACAATGACCCTGCAACGTATCAAGCCTTTTTATAGGCATCATGAGAAGTTGGCAGAGTGCCAACCTTCTGTTTGATACCTGGGACAAATGATATGAATAACTCTACACTAGATATTAAATCTTGACCATACAATTATATTAGAATTTTACTCAATTTGCATCAAAGACAACAATGATATCAGCAAATTCATAGATGGGTTCTAGGACTTACTGGCGCAGTGGCATCAATCATGAAACTACCGCTGTGAAAGAATAACCAACAGCTGTTAGTATAGCTTCAAAATAATAGAGGAACTATACTCAAAGCCAACTTACTAGTGCAACCCTATGTGTAGGTTATACCATTAGTGCCTGCTGATATTATATACAACTAGTAAGTCACTGACCTAACAGACATCAAACTGAGCTATCTGAACTGCAGGGAAGAATAAAGTAAAGCAAAGTTATTCTTAAAGTTTTAATATGTACCTCCTTATAAAATTACCATGGTAATTAATGCACTCTCAGAACGTGTGGTTGCCCCCTCCTGGGTTATGCCACATTAGTGTTGAAAAATGGATGCTCTCTCAGAAAAAATGCAGTGATTAATATACTGGTATAAAGGCACCCTCTACTGCAATAGTTATAATAAAAACTGGCCCTTGCTTTAGGCAATTCTGAAGTCCTTGTTGTTATTGAAAAGTGGTTTAGATATATGGGTTATTCCATGAGACTCAATCAAAGAACAAAGGCTGCACCTCCAGCTCCTGGACATATGGAATTTGAGTAACCAATACCTTATTGATTCTATAACCCTTAACACATGCGACATGGAAAGTACCACCTGGACACTTCCCTTCATATATATGATCTAGCCTTAGGTTTCCCAAGCACTGAATACAAAAATGGACCCCTTTAGGGTATTCTGATATGATACTAACCTCCACATGCTTCCCACTGCAAGCGTATCTCAACTAACTTTATAAAAAGTTATCTAACTATCCATAAAAAATCATAATGCGATAAAAACTATCGGATGGCGGCTGCAACATCAGCTGAAAATATTGAACAGGCCCAAATGCCATTAACCAGCAATTAAAATGGCCCACACGGTTTCAAATTTCCCAATCGAGGGTATGATTCCAACAGATTAAATTTAGACTGCAAGTAAGAGGGTGACGCCAATAGACATCTAGTTAAAGCAAACGGATAAAAAAATAAAATAAGCAAACTTAATTGAAGTTGGTTTATCGTGTGAAAGTGAGGATCCAACTCATTGTTTTGTGCCCTATAAACTATTTAAGTATTTTTATTGGGTCCTAAGGTGCCATAAAAGTGCAAAATTTTCGCCAGCGCACAAAGATTCAGATTTTACAAACACCCTCATTGGTTACTGTCAATATTTAGTGATTCTTACATTCAAAATTGCGTCTCACTAACCTATTGCCTATAGTCATCTTTGTGTTGTTTCCTTGGGCCTTTGCGCTTAAAGATATGGAACAAACCTTTACATTATCATCCACCTTTTGGAGGGGTTCCATTGTGCAAGAAAAGTTATCTAACAAGTGCACTGAAAAGGAACTGGGTGCTGCATAGCAGCTAATTCAGAAGAAAAATGACATATTATACTTTTGACTGTGGAACTTTGGGACAAAACATCTGCTCAGCAACCAGGAGGGATGGTGGAAGTTCAGGCACAGCAAGCGCATCAGCTATTTGATGTGGGGCAAGTAACACTTATATAACCAACCCCCCATCTGAAACATAAAGTAAGGTTCTGGAAAACTTTTTACAACTTTTGCTTCTACCCTTTTTCTAAGTTTCCCTACAACACTAGGGAAAACATATGACTGAATGTAAGCACAAGCGGCAGCCAGAGTTGATGGGGGATTGGCCAGGACAGGAAGGTAAGTGCCTGTGGAATCAAGTAATTATAGCTGGGCAACAGGGAGACCTTCAAAACGATTCTAATTTAACAGCTCAAGCTTCAAATTATTCAGGTAAGTGTTGAGTGGGAGTGACCATCGTGACAGGGTGAGAGATGCCTGAAATGCCTCTGGAAATCAAAAAGTAAACCTCAAGGGAGTCAGGGATGCTCTATTGCAATGTTATATTATCATGACCTGGGGGGTTCTTTGCAACAGGCGTTGCATTAGGAATGGTAGTAGAAACTGCACGCCAGCTAGCTCCCACAAGTTGCAGGATCCATATCTTCCTCCCTGCTACCATATGAAATGTTGAGATGAGCACCTCAATCTACAGGATGACTAGAATCACAAGAGGAAGAACCTCAGTCCAGTGGAGTTTGGGGAATATGAAACCAGTACAAACTGCAAGGGTCCCCGCCACACCTATTAAATCAGACTGGATTATTCACTTCTTTCAATTAAGGAAGGGGAAGAGATCCTAGGCATTACCTCTGGAAAAGATGGTGGATCTGGTACACACCCTTGATGAACGTTGGGTTTCCACTGCCCCACATCATCTCAATTTTAAATTGGCTTAAAAATGGGAAATATCAATTCCACCATGAAGTTCAATTTTGCTGAGAATTATGTTAAGGAAATTAAGAGGATCTGTGATAAAATCTGAGCACAAATGAGCGGATTGAAGTCAGATTCCTTACTGGGCCATAAGTAACAATACAGATCTGTCCAAAAGCCATTGGTTGATTGAAAATTGTTAGAAAATTGTGAGTAAGGTAAGAATACTGGATCCCCTTAAATTGAGCAAAGTTTAGCAGCACAAACTGCAATATGAGCAACCTGCAACGAGCAACCCAAAAACTGGCACAAAGGTCTGAGGGCTCCAGAAAAGATTTGCATGTCCTGTCATCAGAAATCTTCTCCAGTACTAACTCCTCAATTCCCTCAAGTTATAAAAATTCAGCGCTCTGCTAGTGGTAGGGTGCTGGGTTATTTTTTTTATCCTTAATAGATTGTTAATTTCACCAAAATTACTTTTAAATTTTATAATTTTTTAAAGATTCTGGCCACCTTAGATAAACCATCTCAATTAAAAAGAGGGACCGCGCTCATTTGTATCAAGTGATGGGCATGGCCACCTCTTTGGTAATTACAGCTTTTGCTTCCCTCAGCAAAAAAACCTTGGGATTTATCCCCTAGGAGTATTGCACACAAAATCTGACAAAGGAAATGCATATTTGGATTATCACTCGCAAGCGGAATGACCAATCATTCAATCCAATCTGCTGCAATTATAAATAGAATAGATGTGATAATCTGGCAGATGAACCCCTGAGGAGAACTGTTGGGATTTAAACTGATGAGACAATTGTTACTCCCCGCTATCAAATGCACATCCAGATGATTCAAATTTTAACCAAATGCACACTTTGGATGAAAGGAACCTTCCCCCACCCAACCCAACCAGTAAGCCTTCAATGCTTGAAGCTGGTCAAGATTATTACTGGCGCTCAGCCTAGTAGAGGGATGGGAATGATGCTCTTCAATCAATACCTTCTGAACTTAGCTCCCCATGGATCTTATGCTAGAATTATCAGAATGACAATTCCATGTGGACTGTGGATGCTATCATGGGTATTAGTGTACCCTTAATGGAAGCCAAGTCTTTCCTTAGCATGTCAGTTGTCTGGCATAATAACCAGCTGCTTAACACTGCTCTTATGTTGTTGACCCAGAATTTGTTGAACCTGGGCTCTTCAACTGCTAAAAAAAGTTTATATGGCCTTATGAGCGCCCTCCTGACATGTTGGTCAAGGGTAGCGTTAAACAGAGCCATTCAACAAGTACCGCTCATTTGTGCGGCCCATCTAAATTCCCCTCTTTGAGTGCACAAGTGTGCAACGTAATAGTGATAGGACCCACCTCTTTCCCTTTGGATGAAGCGGCTCACCAGGTTCTGGGAGTTCTGGTGGAACTCAAATTATGAGCCAGATTAAATGGAACCACGGAGCCCTCAGAAGACCAATAATTATTGGCACTACTTGAAGACTTGGAAGGTAAAGCCAAAATCTGGGCCCGCACCCTGTTGTACCAGAACTCACACTTAGGGAGTCCCCTCCCTCACTTTTCACCATTATTTTCTATAGTACCACCCCGGTGTCAAGGACACAACTCCTGTTTCAACTGTTCCAGAAGCAAGGTTTATCAGTGAGTTTAGATGACCACATTAAGAATTTCTACCAACTAACAGTTTCCCTCCAACTCCCAGAAGTCATTGCCATCGCTTTATTACAGGCTTTCCTTAACCAGGGAGCAAGTTCCCACATGGCATGGTACAGTGGACCTCAAACGTTGGAGTTTGCATACAAGCTGGTCCAGGAGCTTGGGGACCGTCCCAGAATCTGAGCTGCTAAAAAATCACCCTCCCAAAGCCACACATCTGCTACACCAAACCCACTCCATACACTAAGGACAGGGTACTTGTATTGTTTGATGCTAAGGAGAACCTGAACAACTAAACAGATATGGATTAAGGGCCAGAAATTGATGTCACAACCAACGCCATTCTGTCAGAAATGAACCACCAAGATATACCCACTTGTGTGCTGGAAGAACTGGCCCTCACTCCCCTTGTCCCTCCAATGCTCAGGATAAAGAGGTTAAGGGGTTTTGTCTGCATGTCCCACAACCCTATTACATTTTCCTAAGACTATATATCATGGTCAGCTCACCTCCTAATCCCACAAATCCCTAGATCAACAACTGAACCTCCCAGGGATCTTGATAATTTAGGCAACCTGCAAGGACTCAGACTTATGGACTCGTTGGCAAAGTGTCAAAAAGATCACCTGGAACTTTATTTATTCCTGTGGACCCAGAGGCCCCAGCACTGTCCTCCTACCAACTTGAGACAATGGAGCAAGTCCAAGAGGATTGCCGTTGTGATCCCATAATTGAAGGTCTCAGCCATGTATGCCCATTGATAGATTTATCAGACCCCACATTGGCCCCTCTGTCATGAGCCCATGCAGCATCAATGCCTTCCCAATTTCTCAATAAATCACAGGAATACTCCAAGTTGCCTATGAAAGCAAATACCACTACCAGAATATGTTATAAACAGCTTTAATAGATTTGATCAGCCTTATTTCTTTTTTTGATGTGAACATTACAGTCAGATCAAGGTGATTGTGGTGAACGCATTAATTGGAATGTGAGCTTCAGGGAATTTTACTGATCTCAAGATGGCGCAAGCATTATATCAAGCAGTTACCATAGGGCCTCCATCATGGGGGACTATAGGGCACCAATGGCTACCCTGTGTCAGGGAGACACCATATAAAGTTTAGACTTTCCTGACAGTTAGGATGCAAAAGCACCCAAAAGGAAAGCTGGAATGCCAGAGGTATTGCCATCTGAATGACGTTGACTTGTGCGGAAAGGTGCGTGATGCTTGAGCGCCAGTGATTTGCAAACATAAAAAGGCACCCAGCAAAAAACTAGGCTATAATGACTTCAGACCCAATGGGCCTTGCCGCGGAAAGTTGTGTGATTGGGTTTGTTGATTTGGTACACTCCACAGGAAGGTTTGGAACAAAAACGGAGGCAAGGGGGCGGATCCTCATTTGGAGTGTAGACAGAAGGGCCCACAGATACTGATATCCTGCTTGCAGGTGGCCTTGACAATAGAGTTAATTCTCAGAATTTTTTAACACGCTATTTTAACACGTTACGCCCAGTTGACTGCGTTTAGAGCTATAGTAACTACCATAACTGGTATGGCCCAGCCAATGTAAGGCCCAAGGGGCCACGTTGTTAGTGCCATAGAAAGTTCAGCAAGGAAGAATTTAAAACAAATCACAAATTTGGAACTTGGGGAGATTTTAAATGACTGGTAATTTAAGAAAATTGATCATTAATTTATTTAGTGTGTTACAACTGCTTAAATAGATTGTTGTTTTTGGGAATAACTTAATAAAGCACGGGATTAGGGTCTTCAACACTTGACCTAATCTGGCGAACTTTAAGGGGAGGGGGAAAACGATTTTCAATATGAACTGACTTCAAAGGAGTCAGTAGTGGGCCAAGATGCTTTCAGTTTGACCTCAGATGCCCAACTTGCAGTTTCACTGCAAAATGATGGTTATCATGATGGCATCTTGCCTGACAGGCAATGGGAATCTCCCAAGGCCACCCCACATAGGGCAGTCCTAAATGGTCGGAAAAAGGTTTGGGATACTCAACCAGCCCATACCCAGTCGCTTTGGCGTTTGTTTGGCCAAGCAAGATGCATTGAACAACAATTCTGATTTTTGAGGAGAGGGTTTCAAGCTATTGGAAACATTTGACAATGGAGGTACATGTCCATTATGCTTTGTCCCCAATGATTTTTGAAAAGAACTCCGAATTGGAAACAACAATACCCAATGGCCTGAATCCATTGGCGATTTTTACCAAAAATTCTACACTGGACACATTCTTCCTAAGAGGTACACGCCCATCAGGCTTTGTACCTGATGTTTTGAAGAAGGTTTCAAACTAACAACAACATTTTCTAATGACCCAATGCCATTGTTGAGATTTTCTGAAGATTTGACACTTGATTCCTCATTCACTGAATGTGAAATCCCAAAAGTCTTCATTACTCAGGGTTTGAGGCTTCCAAACCTTGATTTCAGGGTCTCAGTGCCATCTACTTCATAAGATCCTTTCAGCCCATGGGTATGATGGCTTTAAATTATTTTGGCATAAATTTCCATAATTTGCTGTACTAATTTGGTGGAGGCAATTGTGAGGATGGGTGTTAGAATATTTAGAGGGAGGGCTGTTACCCAAAGCTTGTCTACCACATGGGTGAGATCACCCTGTGAGATGAGAGGAACAGCTGCCCTCTTCAGACCCTTCTTGTAGAAAATGTGAGCACCACCCAGTCTTGGCAGAGGTGCTCCCCCAGACTTACATTACCCTTCCCTTTTGCCAAAGGAGGGGCGCCACAACTGGGGAACTGCATGAGAGCCATATTTTTGTGGGCCTTGGCAACTTAGTCGTCATTAATTTAGAAATTTTAGGGGAAGGACGGGGAGTTTTGGGGTGGGAGGCGTGGATAGCCACAACCAGCTCCAAGTAATTTGCGCAATTTTGGGTCCTGACCTAACTGTTCTAAAAGGTAAGATAGCCCTTCCAAGCAACGATATATTGACCAGATCGCCAAGGTTTGTGGGATGCCAGAATGCCCTCCACTTCAGCCTCCTTTGCACCCTCAATCACAATTGGCTCTGGATCCAAGGGGATTGTCCCCATGAACGGGGACAGCTGAGATACATGGAATACTGGATGTTACTTCCAGTGAGGGGGCAATTATAAACGGAAATGTCATTAACCAAACCTTCCTCCACCAAGTGGGGACCCAAATGCTTACTTGCAAACATCTGAGAGGGCACCTGCACCCTCAAATGATGCATATCAAGCATGACATATGAACCCACCACTATTTCATGTGCTGGGAGCCACTTATGATCTGCAAACTGTTTGTAATCACTTATAGACTTAGTTAAATGCTCCCAAACCAAGGACTGTGTGGAACAAATATGCTCAACATGGTCAGCGGCGGCTGGTACCTCTGGGCGAAGGCACAGACTGACAGAAAATGAGGGGTTGTACCTTAAGGTTGCTTCATATGGGAAAACCCCGTGGAGGCATGTCTCCTATTATTGTATGCAAACTGAGCAAGGGGGAGGCCATCAACCCATGTATCTTGTGCATCTGCAGTGTAGCACCATAGGTACTTTTCCAGGATCTGATTAACCCGTTCAGTTTGTCCATTGGACTGAGGATGATACACAGTGAAACGGCAGGGCATAATTTCAAGATTAACAGAAGCTCATTCCAGAACCGCGCCATAAACTGAGGCCCACAGTCGCTGAGAATCTCCTGTGGGAGATCAAATATAGAGAACACATGGCGCACAAAAAGACAAGCAGTTTCTTCAGAAGTAATAGTGGAAGAGCATGTAATGAATAGAGATAATTTTGTAAAGCGATTGACAACTACCATCACCACTGTAAACTCATTGGAACTGGGAAGTTTAACAATAAAATCCACGGACACTGATGTCCATGGACCCTCTGCCAGTTGTAAGGGGTGAAGGAGACCATTTCTTCTTGACAGGTCCAACTTGGACTGTGCGCAAGCTACACAGTCTGTGATCCAGGTTGTAACATCTTTTGACAAATTCACCCAATTATAGGTACACTTGATCAAATTGAAACACTTCTTTAGATCAGGATGTTTAACTGCGGAGGTTTGTTATGAGCCTGAATCACTTCAGCATGAAAAAGGGGGGAACCCAAACCTGTGGCAAAAATTGAATGAGGCCCTCAGCTAAGGAAATAAGGAATTCTTTGAAGCCAGGAGAGTTAGACACTCCAGAAGGTCCACACCTTCTGCACATACCGTTTGGGCTGCTAAAGCTCAAGAAATTCGGGTCAGTCAGGAGCTAAGTCCACTGCCATCACCACAGGAGGTACAATGGATAAGATTTTGGGTGGGGGAATGACTGTGACCAGATCCGTTTCATCTGAGTCAGCAGGACAATGTGCAGGGTTATGACTTAAAAAGTTGGGAAGGACATTCAACGCTCCTTTTATAAGCTCATACTTGAAGTTGAAACTACACAAATCCTGATAGGTTCAAGCCTGCCACTGCGCAAACCTCTGTGGCTTGCAAAAATAGAGGAGGGCTTGGTGATCCATGTGCACTGTTAACTCAGCTGAGCGCCCTGTAAAAAACACCGCCAATGGGTCAAGGCCCATGCTAAGGCTGCCAACTCCCTATTGTAGATAGCCCAGGACTGTTCAGTGGGAGAGAACTTGCGGGAAAAATAGGCAACTGAATGTTCCATCCCATCGTGCTTCTGAAGCAGGACAGCCTCCACTGCAATGGATGTGGCATAACATTCTATGGCGTAGGGTTTGGAGGGAACCGCATGTTTTAAGCTGATGGTAACATAAACACTTATTTGATTGACTCAAATACCTGCTGGCACTCAGGCTTCAAATGAAAGGGGACATTATTACCTGTGAGTGGATGAAGTGGGGCGGCTAACTGAGATAAGGCAGGGGAGAATTTCTTTAAAAAATGATAGTACCCAAGAAGCTTCTCAATTGCTTTTGGGTCATTGGAGTTGGCCATTCGTGGATGGCGTCCAACTTGTTGGGGGGAATGGCATACTCATCTTTTAAGATAAGATTGCCCAATAAGTAACCTCCTCCCTGTAAACCTCGCATTTTGAAAGCTTAAAAACAGGCCCGCCTTATGTAAGGAAGCCACTACCACTTCCAAGTCCTTCACATGTTGTTAGGGAGTAGGGGAGTGTACCAAGATTTCATCAACGTATGCAACCGCGCAGGTGAATTGGAGATCACCCAGCACACTACCTTTAATTCTCTGGAATGTGGCGGACTATTCTTTAGACCAAAAGGAATCACTCAAAATTGAAAATTCCCCATTTTGTTAGGATTGAAGTAAGCCATTCCTGGCCTTCCTTCACCCAGTTCTGATTGAAGGCATTAACAAGATCAATTTTTGAGAACACACATGATTTGGTAAATAACTTTCCCGATTGTCTGTTTCAAAGGCAGAGGGTAGGGATTGTGGACCATGATCTTATTTAGATGACCGTAATCCACATGGGATGAAGGGAACCATCAGGATTGTTGGCAAAGATAATGGGGAGGCAACCGGGGAAGTTTCTTTTAAGAGCCAACACTTCTTAAGCTTTTCGTCCAACCATGTATTGAGGGCAACCTCCTCCTCCGCTGTATGCGGGTACAGTGGGCATTAATGTTCACCACCTTCATTGTAGTCTTAAACCCCAAGTCAAAATTTGTATGTGGGGGAAGACAGTCCGCCTTCTCAAAATTGAAGATACCTTGATAGCCCATCAACTTTTTGGAAAATCCAATGGGAGGCCCACAGGGGTAACAAGGGAAGTATATGAACTGCGACCTTGAGCCTTAGTAAGAATATCCAGTAAAGGAAACTATCCCTCTGTCCGGCCATTGGAGAATGACAGCATATTAGACTTGAGGTGAATCCTTACATGCTGCTGACGCCACCAGCCCACACCCAAAATTACTGAGAGCATGAGGTTAGGAATTGCTGAAAAATGATTGCAAAAACTAAACTGGTATACTGAGAAAGGCACTGGGCGCCATACTATGTATGATGGCTGAGAGGCGACAAAGCAACCATTACCACAGGACCCAAGTCTAGGTCAAGATCAAGCCGATGGGCCAACTCCATGCTCATAAAGTTACCTGCTTCTACAGTGTCCACCAAGGCCTCAATAGACAGCTGGTGTGCTCCAATAATAAATTTTATTGGTAATACAAAGTAGGCAGAATTCTGTTTATTAGCAGATACAGTCATTTCTACTGACACTGAAGAAATAGCAAGAAAATCAGGGGAATATCACTCTTTCATGAGATTGAAAATGGGGAGAGTAGGGAGTTGGAACCCATCTCCTCAAGCTGGACTTCCATTAACTCGCCAACAGGTAAACCAAGACAAATCAACTCACGAGAAGAGGCAGCTTCTGATCCTGGAATTAATACTGATACTGGTTCAACAACAGGTTCAAAATTTGAGACCCCACTGGCCACCTGAACATGAAGTTTCTGACTTGAGGGTGGGAATGATGGCAAATAGAGTCACTAATGGAAGTTGCTTTCTTGATAAATTTGATCCATGGTTCCCATAGATGTGGATCATACTTTGTGACAAGCAGAGACAGAATCCAATGCGGATATGAAACTTGCTTAGAGCATATCACTAGAAAGCTCAAGCACTGGGGCTTGCTATGGAAGGCTGCAATTAAAGAGGCCAAGCTAGGGGTTTCGGTGATAAGAGAGAGTAATTGGAACAAACGTTCTAAATGTGGGACAGGGGATTTCAAAGCTGCTGATGCTGCTGCAACAAGTGAGGTAAGATCACCTGCTTGAATAGCAGAACGCAGAAGTTCTCGCACCCACTGATGGGCTTCGCCTTCAACTTCATCTAAAAGGGCAACATCTTGCTGGGCATTGGACAAAGAAGCTGCATTATTAAGGGCAACAGCAGATTACATTTGCACCTTGGCAAGGGCGTTGAGGACATAATTATCAATATTTTGGTAAGGACACCTAGATTCCCTATTTGAGGATGAACTGAGGGAAGAGTAGCGGCCAATATGGCCATGCTACCATGAAGAAAATCCTACAAAACATTTCAAACGCTGCTCACAAAATCGGTGACTGACCAAACAACAGGAGACAAACTACTGACTGCACGTTATCTGGTAAAGGGTAACCACTGCGGTGCCCATCTCTATGAGGAGGGCAGATATGGTAGGAAACAATGGATGATCAATTATGTCATAGAGATAGTATATGAAGTTTAGACTGTCCTGCCATTTGAGATGCGAAAGCACCCAAAAGGCAAGCCATAATGCCAGAGGAATTGTCGCTTGAACAACGTTGACTTGGGTGGAGAGGTACGTGACGATTGAGCGTTGGTGAACTGCAAATGTAAAAAGAAACCTGGCAAAAAACCAGGCTGTTATGACTCTAGACCCAATGGGCCTTACTGCGGAAAGTTGTGTAATTTGGTTTGTTAATTTGATACCCTCCATAGGAAGGTTTAGAACAAAAACGGGTTTGAGGGGGCGAAACTCGCTTGGAGTGGAGATAGATGGGCCCACAGGATACTGATATCCTGCTGGCGGATGTCCTTGACAATAGGATTGAATTCCTAGAAGTTTCTTACATTATATGCCCAGTTGACTGCGTTGGGAGCTATAGTAACTATCATGACTGTTATTGCCCAGACAATGTAAGGCCCAAGGGGCCACGTTGTTAGTCCATAGGGAATTTGACAAGGAAGAATTCTAAATAATCAAAAATTGGGAACTTGGGGAGATTTTTTAATGAATGTAATTTAAGAAAATCAACCATCATATTCCTCAGTGTGTTATGACTGCTTAAATAGATAGTCAATTTGGGGAATAACTTAGTAAAGCACGAGATTAGGGCCTTCAAGATTTGACCTAATCTGGCAAACTTTAAGGGGGGACGAATTCGTTATAAACTGACTTCAAAGGAGTCAGAAGTGGGCCAAGATGCTGTCAGTTTGACCTCAGATGCCCAACTTGAGGTTTCCCTATGTTTCTGACAGTTATCATGATGGCGTCTTTCCCAATGGGAAACGAAATTCTCCCAAGGCCACCCTACATAGGAGCAGTCTAAATAGTCAGAAATGGGTTTGAGATAACCAACCCACCCGCACCAGTCACTTTGGCATCCATTTGACCAAGCGAGATGCATTAAATGACAATCCTGATTTTTGAGGGGAGAGTTTTGAGTTATTGTCAACATTTGATGCTGGAGGTACATGCCTGTCAGACTTTTCCCTAATGTTTTTAAGGGTATTTTCAAATTGATGTCAACAATTTTCAATGACCCAATGCTATTGGATAGTTTACTGAGGATTCGACACTAGACACATTATTCCTAAGAGATACACGCCAATTAAGCTTTGTCCCTAATGTTTTTGAAGAAGGTTTTAGCCCAATGACAACATTTCCTAATGGCCCAATGCCATTGTTGAGATTCTCTGAAGATTTGATACTTGATTCCTCATTCACTGAATGTGCAAGCCCATTGGTCTTCATTAATGAGGGTTTGAGGCTTCCAAACCTTGATTTCAGGGTCTCATTGCCATCTACTTCATAAGATCCTTTCAGCCCATGGGTATGATGGCTTCAAATTATTTTGGCGCAAATTTCCATAATTTGCTGTACTAATTCAGTGGAGGCAATTGTGGGGATGAGTGTTGGAATCTTTAGAGGGAGGGCTGTTACCCAAAGCTTATCTACCACATGGGTGAGATCACCCTATGAGACAAGAGGGACAGCTGCCCTCTTTGGACCCTTTTTAGTGGGGAATGGGAACAATGCCCAGTCTAGGCAGAGGGGATACTCCCCCAAACTTACACCCTGCCCTTATATGGGTGTTACACTTTTGGCCCATGGTCATTAGTTTGACGCCAATCTCTCAGATATTCCGAACTAATATACCCCATAATACTGGACGTATGATGGTAGCACTGACAGTCAGTTACAGCTAATCCTGAATGGAATACACTCACCTTTATGACCTTCTACCGTTCTGAAAAAAATTTGTCAAATTCCACTCAGGTAAAAGATAATTCTTTGGAAACCACCATGAAATAGTCCACCTCAAGTGCAGTAGCTGACCTGGCCATGATACTCTTAATATATAAACCCTACAAAGAGATTTTTGACGTAGACAAGGCAAACCATTTGCCACCATATTCTGAGTTTAACATTGACTTCTTATTAAAGGTGGATCTCATTAAAATCAATTGCCCACTTTACCAGCATACTGACACTGAGGATCAAGACTTAAAATTTGGTTGGTGATGTGTTGGCTAAAAGATGGTTAATAAAAAAAGGCCTCGCCAATGTCATCTCCCAAAAAACTTACTCAAAAGCCAATGGTATCTTGAGGCCTTGAGTGAATTTTGGCCACTCAAATAACGTCACAGTGCCTGATTAATTACTCTCACTAGAGGCTGTGATCTCCCAAGTGATCATCAAGTCAAAATTGATTTCAAAATTGGACATAATAAATGCATTTCACCATGTCCAAGTGAAAGAAGGACAAGAATGGATGATGTCTATCTAAACATACTATTGCATATCTCAGTTTAGTGTTATGCTGTTTGGGCTTATAGAATGCATTTCCAGTTCCAAAAGGTCATCAATCATGCGCTAGGCGACCTCTACTTTACATGTGCAGTGGCATATAATAAAGACATCCTGGTCCACTACCTACATTAGATCATCACGAAAAGAACCTGGTTGCAGTGGCTGCCGCTTTGCAGCAAGTGACCTGCATGCAAAGCCATCAAGATGTAAATTTTCTAAAAATTAAGTTTAGTTTCTTGGAAACTTGGTACTCAAGGGCGGTCATTCCATGAATACCTCAAAAATTGGAAGCTATAAGGGCGTGGGCACACCCACCACCCAGAGGCAGCTTTGCAGTTTCCTGGAATCTTTCATCTTAAAAAATTCTCTCAGAAATTTTAGATCTGGATACCCCTTCCATCCCCTGATGGGCAAACATGAACCATCTGCCTGGTCAGAGGTATTCCAGGCTTTTAAGGCCATCAAAAAGTTTTTTATCTTGATGATATTCTTGCGGCATGCCAATGAGGAAAAGCCATTTATTGTAGCATCCAATGCCTCCAGAACAGCCTTGGGGGAAGTACTGCTACAAGAACATGATGGTCACGACATTTGGTGCCATATTTCTCCATAACATTCACTTCTGGGGAATGATCATGGGCAATATATGACAAAGAATTGGCCATTGTAGCGTGGGTGATGATGCACTGGTGATATTTGCTGCAGGGACTGATGCACATGGTAGCAGTGCGCATGGACCACAGGTCACTCATATACCATCTTAAACTGAGAAAACAGCAAACTGGCAAACCAGAACGCCGAGACCTCCTTAACTTTAATTTTAAATATGTTTACATTAAATGTCCTATACATATATTGCTGGATATACTGAGCAGGAGCCTATCCGCTGGATCAGATCCTATGGAGGGGGTTGAGTTTTTTATTATGATTTCCCAAAAAATAAGTATTGCCCGAGCCATTAGCAGAATCAACAGTTATTGCTGCAATCACAGCCAACGCAACAGCCAAAACCTCACCTCCCAAGCCCGCAGCCAAACCCACTGTATATCTCACAGGGCTCACACAACAGGGTACCCCTAAAAAGCTAAACGACCAACACTGAATGTTCCCTCCTAAATGCTGTATTGAATGCACAATCAGGAAGCCCTGAAGGACAATCCCTAGGGGATAAGATACAGGCGGGGAAAAGCCCCTCTAGTTTGTACTCACAAAAGGATAGGGTGACTTATCTTCAAGATTGCATATGGGTACCCAAAATTTCATGCTCACGATTTATAAGAACATCATGATCCATTGACAATGGGGCACCCATGAGGCAAGAATACCATTAACCTGATAAAGTGAGCATATGAATGGAATGGACTGACAAAGGTTTTTCCAGCCCGGATATAACGTTGCTTGACCAATTTGAAATCCAAATATGACAGGACGAGGATAAATGGGTTGTTACATCCACTGCAACAGGCTGTGGGACCGTGTATGTCAGTATCAGTAGACTTTATCGTTAACCTGCCACCTCAAAGGAGTTTGACGTGATCATGGTGGTAGTGGATAGATTCACAACATATGGCCCGTTTATCCTATGTATGACTAAAACCATGGCGGAAGGCTTGGCCCATTTATTGTGACCCACGTCTTTACTATGTTTGTGATACTACAAGAGATAATAAGTGACAGAGGGCTGCAGTTTATCTCAAAGTTCTTTAGTGCCCTGTGTGAAACACTAAGCATTAATTCATGCTGATCATTGGCATATCACCTTCAGTATGATGGAAAAATTGAGCAGACCAATCAGTCGCTCATGTAATACCTCCAGTGTTATGCCACCGCTGCTCAGGACACATGGGCAGGAGACCTTGCCTTAGCCCAGTTTTTGTATAACAATTCGTTTCATGCCTCTACAGGGATGTCGCCATTGTACATCAACTTGAGGTAAAGCCCCACCTCTACAATTGGGCCTCAGATATGCACTGGCATTCCCTTGGCATATAATTTTGCAACACATCTCCAGATGATACACCAACAAGTGCAGGGGCAGCTAATGAGAGCCTCCATGGATACCAAGCAGCTTGTGAATTTAGAACTCATAGCAGCTCTGCAATATAAGTTAGGTGATCTGGTGATGAATGACACTGAGAAACTATAAGTGTCATTTTGCAAACTGGCCTGCAAGAGGGCAGAGCCATTATCCATCATCAAAGTTTTGAGCAATGGATCCTTCTATGTGGAGCTACCGCTATACTGGAAAATTCACAGGTCATTTCACACTTTGGCGCTGTCACCTTTCAAGGGCGAAAAGCCGGTGAAAAGTGAACCAATACTGATAGAAGGAGCACCAGAGTTCAAGGTGGTGGAGATCCTGGGCTCAAGGATAACCAAGAGGGGAATCCAATAACTGGTGGCGTGGATAGGGTACCCTGCCTATGAATAATAAATGGATTCTGGCCTGAGACTATCCCAACTGCCACATTTTAATAAATAACTTCCATGCCCATAATACCATCACCCTGGTACCTGCTGTTATTAAACCCTTGACCATCGCAGCCATCAATAAACCCCTAACATACCAGAATTACGCCCTTGTACACGCGCCAGAAGGAGGAGTAGGACCTTTACTTTTAGGAAAGGGTGATGTAGGGGTCCCCGCCACACCTATTAAATTAGACCAGATGATTCATTCCTTTTGATCAAAGAAGGGAAGAGATCTTGGGTAATTCCACTGGTAAGAATAATGGATCTGGGACACACCCTTGATTAAAGTTGGGTTTCCACTGCTCCCCTTGTCTCGATTTTATAATTGGACAAAAAGTGGGAAAAATCAATTCTGCCATGAAGTATAATTTAGATGATAATTACGTTAAGAAAATCAAGTGGATCTGTGATGAAATCTGAGTACATATGAGAGTATTTGAAGCCGAATCCCCAAAGGGACCATAAGTAACAATATAAATCAAGCCAAAACCCCATGGATAATTAAAAAGTTTCTAGATAAATTTTGAGCAGCACAACAATGCTGGAGCCCTAATGAAAAGCTAGTTTGGCAGCACAAACTGCAATATTAGCAACCTGCAATGTGCAACCAACAAAATGGTGCAAAGGTCCCAGAATTCTAAAGAAAATTCATGCGTCCTGTCATCAGAAATCATCTTTAATATCCACTACTCAACTCCCTCAAGTTATAAAAAATCCAGAGCCCTGCTGATGGTAGAGTGCTGGCTATCTCGTTATATCTTAGATAAAGTGGTAATTCTGCCAAACCTACTTTTCTAACAAATTATATGAGTTCAAAGGTTCTGGATGCCCAAAGGAACTACCTCAACCAATGGAGGGCCCACGCTTACTTGTATCAGTGATGATCATGGCAATTATTGGTGATTAAAGCTTTAGCCTCTCTCAGCAAAGAAACCTTGGAAATCTTTCCTTAGGAGTATCACATGCTTCATCTGAACAAGAAAATGAATATTCAAATTATCATTCTGAGTGGAATGTCCAATCATATAATCCAATACACTGCAATTATGAAGAAAATAGAAACAATAATCTAGCAGATGCACCCCAGGGAGAACAGGTGGAATTGAAAACAATGAGACAATTGTTACTCCCCACTATCAAAAGTGCACAAAATGAATCATGGCTTAAGGTTAGATGCACACTCTGGATGGATGAAATTGTCCCCCACCAAATTTAAACAGTCAGCCTTCAATGCTTAAAGCCTGGTCAAGATTATTACTAGCGCTCATACTAGTGGTCAGGATTAAAATGATGTTAATCAATAAATATTTCCTACACTTATATCCCCACCTATCTTATGCTAGTATTATCTGAATGGTGATGCTGTGCGGACTGTGGATGCTTTTACAGGTATTAGATTGCCCTCAATGGAAGCCAAGTCTTTCCTTGGCACGTTGGTTGTCTGACACAAACAAACCATATAGGAGCAGATGCCAGCAAAGGAAGGGATTTTATATGATAATGTGAGGGAAAAGTCTGACAGCAGCTTCAATATCAGATGACAGTTAAAATAAGCCAAATGGCATTAATTAGATAAATAACGCAGCATGCAAGTTTTCTGACTTCACTAATTTAGGTTTTTATTCTGGTAAATTTATTGTTCATTCCAAGTAAGAAGGGTGACATCAATAAATGTTTGATTAAAGCAAATAAATAAAAACGTCAAAAAAATACTTTGTTAACTATTGTACTTTGCAAAAGTGAGGCTAAATTTGTAAAAATTAGATCCTTATAATTTTATGTCATTATCTGGATCAGGTCCTAAGGTGTCATCAAATTGCGAAATTAAAGGCACCACATGATAATTTAGATTTTACAATTACCCCATTGCTTATTAGTCATTATCTAGTCTTTTATATATTCTAAATCAGTTATTACTGTCTATTGTCTTTAGTCATCTTTGTGTTATTGCCTTAGGACTATAGGTCTAAAGATATGGAACAAACTGTGACACATCATCCACCTTTTGGAAGGGTTCCATTGTGTAAGAGAGGTTATCCAACAAGTGCGCTGAAAAGGAACTGGGTGCTGCATAGCAGCTAATTCAGAAGAAAAATGATATATTTTGCTTTTGACTGTGGAACTTTGGGACAAAACATTTGCTCAGCAACTAGGAGGGATGGTGGAAGTTCAGGCACAGCAAGCGCATCAGCTATTTGATGTGGAGCAAGCACCACTTATATAACCATCCCCCATTTGAAACAAAAGGTAAGGTGCTGTAAAAACTCTTTCTAACTTTTACTTCTTACCATTTTGCTAGGTTTCCCTACACCACAAAGGAAACATATGAATGAGGTGCAGCACAAGTGACAACTATAGTTGATGGGGAATTTGGTCCAGACAGGAAGGTAATTGCCTGTGGAACTTTATAATCATCAAAACTGGGCACATAAGGAAACCATCAAACATTTTTAAATTGCTAGCTCAAGTTTCATTTATTAAGGTAAGTGTTGAGAGGAAGTGACCCTTGCAACTGGGTGTGTAATGCCTGAAATGCCTCTGGATCCCATAAAGTAAACCTCAAATGGAGCCAGAGATGCCTCTATTGCAATGTCCATCTCATAATGACCTAAGGATCTTTGCAACAGGCGTTACATTAGGAATGGCAACAGAACCTACATGCCAGCTAGCTTTCATAAGCTGCAGGAGCCATCTCTTCCTCCCTGCTATCATCTGAAATGTTGAGGTGACCACCCTGTCCCACAAGACAGCTAGATTTACAAAAGACAGAACCTCAAATCAGTGGAGTTTGAGGAAGTTGGAACTAGCACAAACAAACCAGATAGGGGCAGATGCCAACAAAAGAAGGGGGTATTTACAAAATATTGTAGGGGAAAATCCCTGATGGCAGCTGCAATTTTAGCTGACAATACCAAATAGGCCCAAATGGCATTAATTAGCCAAATATTATGGCCTGCAAGGTTTCAACTTTCCAAATTGAGGTTCTCATTCTAATAAAATACAGTAGGACCTCTTCATATCAAATTTATTTATATTGAATCTCCATTTATTGATTTTTTAAGTCCCATGAAATTTAAAATACCTAATAAGATCCAAATATCAAAAAAATATATCAAACTTTGTAACTTCAGAAGTGAGGAGAAAATATCTTTGATTCCACATTTACTAAAAAATAAATATAACGGTCTATATGTCAGTTGATCACATGAAACTGTGCATGTCTCTCACTCTCTCAATCTACAACAATTGTTCTCACACATTACAGTATCTCATCATTTGGTAGTACTGTACATTATTAAAGATTAAGGTAAACTCAGTTTCAGTCAGTCTTTATTTTGGTTTTGAGTTTGTTTTTTTATAATGTTAAAAATAAGTTCTTTGAGTGTTGCAGAAAAGGTGGCATTAAGAAAAGATGTGGATAGTAGAATGCAAAAATAAATGTTATGATGAGGTTTTTGATTCTGCCAAGTACAGTGTCAATCATAATAAAGAATTTAGAATCTGTTTTAGAAACTCATGAAAATTTAGGAGCAGATAGAAAACGGTCTAAAACGTGAAAATATGATGCCGTGGACAAAGCAGTTCTTAAATGGGTGACAATGGTGAAAGATAAAAACATGCTTGTCTCAGGACCACTTATAAAGGAAAAGGAGGTAGAGTATAATAAAGTATTGGGGCAAGAAAGTGGAAGTGTATCTGAAGCAGACTGTAACCAGTGGAAAACTACAGATTTAGGGTTAATTTTAGAATAGTATGAACCAGATGGTTTTTTAATATGGTTGAAACTGGACTTTTTTTGGATGTTTACCAAACAAGACTCTAACCTTTACGCACTATAAATGATTCAAATGTAATATAGTAAAGAACAAATACTGTTGTTGTGTGTGCCAAAATATCTGAAAAAAAGAAACTGTTGGTGATTAAAAAAAACAAGCAACCAAGATGCTTTAAAGGAGGGAAGTCTTTAGAAACAAACTACAAAGACATAAAAAGTCATTGATGACAAGTGATATTTCTAGAAATGAATAAATACTTTGACAAAAAATGATAAGACAATAAATAAAAGTGGTTCTTTTTGTTGACAAATGTCTGGCACACCCATTCTTTTGTGGAAAAAAGTTAACAAATGTGAAGCTGGCTTTTTTCCTCCAAAAACCACATCTAAAGTACAACCTATGGACCAGGGTTTAATAAAAAATCTCAAAATGCTTTAATAAAAACAGATCCTCAAGAGGCTCAATTTTCATTGGAAAACAAAAAACCTATTGATAATGAAATTAATCTAAGACTGTGTAAACAGAGGCGGCAAAGGTGTGGCAAAAATATGTAGCAGAGTCAACAATACAGAATTATTTTATAAAAGCTGGCTTCTCTGAAAATATGTTTTGGAAGAAGTTACTGCACTGCCACAACTTGAGGATTGTTGGAACCAGTTACTGTCATGGAAACAGCTGATAAGAATTGGACTGGGCTCCCAGCTGGGGTGTGTGAGCACCCAGTAGAGAGCCCAGAATTCCAAGGGCACAGCAGTCCGTGCAACTAGAAGAAGGGGGATCCAGTGGGGACGTGAGGAAAGTAAATGTTTATAAATGTACCAAAGGCCCCCAAGGCAAACCAGATGGTTGCAATGGGGGCAACCGCGAGTCTTGCGGGGGCAACCCCCAAGGGTGGGAGAGGCAGGGAGGATGACAACTCCTCCAGAGTTTGCAGTTGCTAGCCTTCAGTTACTAGCAAGTGAGCCTGTGCACCAGGGAGGGGCGTCACAGGGCCCACCACGCGGGCAGGGGTGCTGTCAGAGGGGAAAATGAACCCATGACAAGTGTTAGGGGTGAGCCCCCCTTGGGTGGGGTGCTCCGGAGCCCCCAGGTGGGTGGGATTAGTGGCAGACAAGCCAGGTTTGGGGGCTGAACTCGCAGCATTGGGGTGGGGGTGCCCTGAGGCTGCTCTGATGGGGGAGTGGTCTCAGGAATCCCAACGGCGAATTGAACAGATGGGTTTGCATTAGATGAGTATGCAAAAATGGATGGAGAATTGACTCCATCATTGAGAATGAGGCAGTTTACTGTGGATACAATCCACCGCTGCATGGCGGGGTTGAGCAACTGGATGACCCATTTGTGATCATTGGGAGGATTATTTGGGTGGCAGCATGCTCTGCCAGATTGATTGGTGGAATTTTGAAGGAAAGCAAACAAGCGGAGTCTGTGACAAGGCATTTGGGGTATTTGGCTTTATTTTAGCACAAAGTGCAGGAAGAATAGAGAATGAACCAACAACTGCCCATTAATAGGGCAGTTGCCTTAAGTATTGGGCAAAGCACATAGTGGGGATGCTGAGGTATTGGGTGGTTGGGGATTGGCGATGGGGTTTGGTTGGCTGGTGGGTGGGGGGTGGATGGATGCCCAAAATCTTGGCAAAAATCAAAAAAACTTTTGCAGATTTTCCCAAATTTTTGGGGCCAGATCAGGTCGATGGTACCAATCCTGGCCTTAACCAGTTGAGTTGGGCAGCTCACGCAGTTCAGATTTCCCAGATTCGTCCCGGGGGGCTGTGGCCTTAGTGCTCAGTTGTCTGCAACCTGGGCCAAACTCTTGATTTGATTATCTATGCGATCCAAACTTCCCAGATCCATTCTGGGGGGTAGGGGCAACTGGGCCAAGTCACTTGTGGCCTAGTTTGAAACCCAAATCAAGTTCCAATTTGATTTTTGGACCTGACCAGTCCAGACCGGCTCCATTAGCCCAGAATTTGCAGACCAGGCTCCAATACTTGCGCTGGCTGTTTCTTCAAATTTTGGTAAGTTTCCCCTGGTAAGTAAGGGGTCCCAGGGGGCCCACCCATGGCCCCTTGCCTGCATAATTTCCTGGCAGGTCCCCTCTATTAATTTTACCAGGGTTGGGGAGGGGAGAGATCTGAATATCTCTAGGCGGAAGGGCAGTCACCCAGCGCTCATCAACCACATGCGCCAGGTTGCTCAACTGTGACAGGGGGTCCACTTGGGCCTTTGGCCCCCTTTTGGTTTGAAAGGGATGCTGCTCCCTATCCAGTTGTAGGGGCTGGTCCCCAAGACTTACAGTTACAGTCAACAGGCGCAATAGATCAAGATATATCACTCAATGAATTTTTAAGCATCAATGAAAATGTCATTGTTGCAGAATATCCAACAGACAATAGTATTTTAAGTTCTGTACAGTTCTGAGGACTGCTCACTTAAATAATTGATATCCTGCATGTTTAATTAGGAGAAAGTTCTGTCAAAGATCCTTGATATTACCAGTGGCTTATGGTAATTTCACCGTTTAGAAACTCACTAGGCGTATTCAAATAGCCCTGACTCTTCTGGTCAACTTTGTGCTTTTTTCTACCAATATAATTGGGAACTTCTTCCAAGACAGGTTTCAATACTAGCTGTGTTTTTGCGCTTCCAGCTTGTCAATACTTCTTCAAAGAAAAGACTCTGATAAAAACCAGTTTTAATTCTCAGCGTTTGAGCTCAATTCTGATGAGTTGGTTTTGCACAGGTATGAGCCACTGAGCAACTAAATCAGATGATATGAGGATTGCTGACTCATAATAAAACTTAATAAAATATGTATGGAGCTATTGCCCCTTATTTTGACCTTTATTTTAATATTAGTCGCAGACTTATCTGCACGATCTCTTTTCTTCTAAAAACCTTTCATCCTTTAACTTCCATCAGACTCTTTATACCTAGGTTCCCCAGTTGGATGCGTCCTCAGCTTGGTACTTTTCTATTCTGATTCCCTTTTTGACTTACTCTCATTTGTATTGAATCTCAGCATAAATCCTCTTGATTTGCCAAATGCCTCATTTCAAAGCACTTAAATTACCAGTACCAGTTTGATTCCAGTGGATTCCATACATTCCGCCATATTGACTTAGAGCTTATTGTCCAGTCATATTGGAATCGCAACATTACCCCCTCCTTGACTGGATTATAGGCTCTTACTGTTTGTATGCTTGAAGGAACTTCGTGTGGACTCAGTTGATAACCTGACCACCAGCAGGTTCCTTAATTGTGTAGACATCCATGCCAGTCTTCTCAATAATCTCAAACAGGCTGATCCAAATGTTGGAGAGCTTATTTTTTCGTCTGAATCCATGCTGGTCGTGGAATAAAATGTAATCCCCTACAGCAAACATCGGAAGACCGCTCTGGCGCTTCTGGTTGGCCACCTGGTCGCGGATTTTCTTTTCTAGACTGGTGGAGTAAGCTTCCATTTGCAACTTGATCAAAGTATCCGTGAGTTGATTTAGATATCGCTGAGGATTCACCCCACCAGTGTCCTCTACACACGAATATAGCAAGGCAGGCAGAGCCAGATGTCAACCATACAGCAGTTGAAATGGGCTCTTACCGGTGGCCAAATGATAGCTGATATTATATGTGAATACCGCCGTGGGTAGGAGGGTGCTCTATTCCAAGGGTCAATCATCTACCAATTTATGGAGAATGTTCACCAAAGTTTCATTAACCCACTCCACCATCCCATTAGATTCTGGATGATATGGGTTGGTCAAAACCCCATGGATTGCCATCAGCTCATTCAACTTTGGCAGAATGTGTGAGGTAAAATTGGTTCCATTATCCGTTAAAATGAATTGTGGGCAGCCATGTCGCAGTATAACACACTCCATGATGAATTTGGCAGTAGTAACCGCGCCCAAATCGTTGATGGCCCTGGCCTCCACCCATCAAGTCAGATGATCTATGGTGACAATAATATATTTGGACCAATTGGTACTAGTTGGCAGAGGTCTTATTACATCAATAGAAACAGTATGCCAAGCGAACTGGTGTTTGACCAGATGATATGTGGTTCTCTTATGGAATGGTTTTTTTACTTGACACTGATGACAACAACTAATTGTTTCCAATACGTCATAATGCATGCTCTCCCAGTAGTATTGGGATTACAACATCTCCAGTGTTTTCCGCAACCCTCCATGGCCTACAGCCCAATGAGCATCCATAATTATCGCAAGTCAGTCCAAAGGCTTAGGGAAACTCAATGTCTGGTCACTGATCTGCTTATATAGTTCTCCTTCACGTAGTAAGGTATCTGCCCTAAGACCATCTAGTACCTTGATCACATGCGGCGGCTCATCCTGGTATTTATTTACCACCATCTTCTCATACAATATGTCAGCTAGATCCGCTGTGATTGCAACTGTTGGCAGCCTAGAGAGACAATCTGCATTTTGACGTTTTGCTCCCAAACAATGCAAAATATCAAAATCATATGCTTGCAGCTTCAATGCCCAATGTGTGAGCTGCCCTTCCAGTTCACACAGATTCTGCAATCAACGCAAGGAAGCATGGTCCATTAAAACTTGGAATCATACCTCATGCAGAAATACTCAAAACTGTTTATAAGCGTAAATTACCGCTAAACATTCTCACTCAGTAACAGTGTAGTTCCGTTCATGACAGTTCAAACTTCTACTACAGAAAGCAACAGTATGATCCACGTCATCATCGTCCTTCTGAGATAATACTGCCCCTATAGTGGAGAATGAGGCATCTGTTTGCACTATGAACGGCTTATCAAAGTTGGGGTATTGCAAAATGGGTGCGCTTGCTAACGCGGTACACAATACATTGAAAGCATTCTGGCATTGTTCCATCCAATTGAAAGAAGCGTTTTTCTTTAATAGCTCGAAAAGTGGGGCCCTGATGCAGCTGAAATTGGGAATGAACCGTCAGTAATACCCAACCATTCCTAGAAACATTTGAATGTCCCGTTTATTCACTGGGTGAGTCATCCTGCTTATCGTTTCCACTTTAGCCAGCTGTGGTTTAAGCCCATGTGAATCCATGACAAAATTGAGGTATTCTAATTGCTCTTTAAAGAAATGGCACTTTTGAGGCTTAATTTTGATATTAGCGGTGGCGAGGCGCTGAAACACTTGCTCCAAGTGGTTTAGGTGCTCTGTAAATGTCCGTGAAAACACATTGATGTCATCAAGGTAAACTAAGATGCAGGACAGCTTTAAATCACCTAAAAATTGTATCCATGGCATGCTGGAACATAGCTGGAGCATTACACAACCCTTGCGGCATGCGTGTCAGCTGGAATAATCCTCTTGAGGTGATGATCACACATTTCTCCTGTTCCATTAATAGCAATTTGATCTGCCAATACCCCAAGATCAGATCCATGGCAGAAAAATAGTTTTCCCCGCCTAATTGGTCTAATGCATCATCAATCCGCGGAAGAGGGTAAGAATCCTTCTTTGTTACATTATTGAGTTTACAATAGTCAATAACCGCTCGATTCAGGCCATCCTTCTTCTTTATGATGAGCACAGGCAACGCCCATGGACTGTTTGACAGCTCTAGCATTCCTTGCTCAATAAGTTTATCTACTTCATCAGAGACAACCTCTTCCACTGCTTTTGAACGTCTAATGGGTCGTGACAAATGGGAGGGTGATCCCCCATATCTATCTGATGTACCACCCCTTGAGCGCACCCCAGGTCATGATCATCATTAGCAAAAATATCCCAATACTTTTCAAATAAGGCCATAGCCTTATCTTGTTGTTCCGCTGATAATCCCATGAGCGCTTCCCGTGGTACTACAGTCAGTATGCCAAATGAGGAGCAAACCAGTAATCTGAGATCTTCCCATGAGCCAAAGTCATGAATATGACAAACTTCTCTGATAGGGACGAAGTGTAGGTAAGCCACCACTTGGTGTCGCCTGATTGTTATTGTCTCCTTATGTAGGTTCACAAGCAGCACCTTCACCTCCCCATTCCAAGGAAACAATAACCCTGGAGCCACATGTGGTTTGAGCTGCGAGTGCTGATGAGGAGCCAGGATTTCTCCATAAAGCCCCTTAGGGACTTCAATTTTGAGACCAGTCCCTATCATGCCCTGGTGTCCAGATGGTAAGCTTAAAGGGCGCGTTACTCAAAGCGGGATTCCCTTATACTCATATATCTGGTTGGTAAGGATCTTAGTCCACTGACTCAGTTGCCAGTAGCAAACAGGGATTACTCTGTCACTGTATGCTAGATTGATCTGACCAAAGTGGACTGGATCCGTTGGTATTCCACCAGAGGAAAATTATACTGGAATTTGTTGACCAAATATGGTAAGGGTTTCTTCTGCCATATCTATCACAACGCCAAATTTCCCCATGAAAGCCGCGCCAATTAACATACCTTAGTGGTTATTTGGCAAAACCACCGCTGGAGCAGACACCTGAACTGACCCAAATCATAGAGGCAATGCGCTATATGCTCCTTCTGACACAGTGCTGTGCGTTCCCGCGGTCTCATATACTATACGATGGTCCACATCCGGTTTCAGCATAAGTTTAGCCACCAACTGAGTGGAGACTATGTTCACAGGTGCTCCCATGTCTATTATAGCACGGAATTTTGTGTTTTGAACGAATATGTTGCAATAAGTACATTCTGAGTAAGAAGAATTATTATTGTGTATTGCTTGTACATTCAAGGGCTTTGTACTATTCAAAAAAGAAGAAATGCCCTTGTTGACTTGAAAAAACTCCCTAGCAATTTTCTCCACCGGAATGGCTGTGGTAACCCCTACTAAAGGAGTGATGTTCAGTGAAGGATCCGGTTTGCTAATGCCGGTCTGTTCCAGGATCTGCTATGAATATGGCTTCTGCACATACTGGCGAAGCTCAGACTGATGGGGTGAGCCTTTACTCATGGAAGCAGAAGCAGGGGTATCCAATGAAAGCTCCTGGTATAACACATCATCCGATTGAGGGCTAATTTCTACCCAAAAAGATGTTTGGGGATTGTTGGGAACAAGTGTTATGGACTTAGCAGAGCTAGAGCATCCCATCTCTATACTCCACTCGAGCTTTTCCCTGCTCAATTATCCTAGTTGGCATTGCATACACATGTGGTTGACTATGGCAATTGACTGCATAATGCCCTCTTTGTCCAGACTGGAAGCAAGTGTTCATGAAAGGTGCGCGTCTATAGTTTGGGGTGGAAGACCCAGGCCAATAATTGCCAGTAAGGTTCCAAGGTCGCGGATGAACTGGGGATGCGTACCTGAGCTGGAATGGGTATATTGACTCATATGAGGGACAAATACGTTCCAGCGGCTGATAACCCAGTCGCTGTGGCCTACCCTCCACAATGGTTGGAGCGGGGGCAACAGCAATTTTTTGGGCTACATTGGGGGCGCTGTTTGTGGCAGAGAGCCGCTGTAAAGCATTCATGATCTGAATAAGTCCGGTATCCCCATCCAACACATGGGACATAGCATTATATAGTTCCTGATATGGTTTGACAGCCGCCGTCATTGCTATACTTACGTCTATAATGGCTAAGATATTGGCCCCAAGCAGAACGTGTGCTTCCGCAAAAAACCGCTCAGCAAATTCTGACAGAGTTTCATTTTGGTCAAATTTTATAGTCATAAAAACGGCTTTTTGTTGACACATCTTGGTAGCACCCCCAAACAGCTGGATAATAATTGTTTTTACTTGTGCATAAGATACCAAGCTGTTGGGAAAATAGCAGGTCACCTGATCAGCGCTTTCCACATCCAAAGCGAACAGCAACAATTTTGCTTTTTGTTGATCTGTAGCTCCTTCCACAGCGAATTCAAACCACTTAAAGTAACCGTGTAGGTTCCCGTCATGACAGAAGGGTGGTATTTTCTCAATATGAACAAATTCGCTTTTCTCTGCAAACTGTTCGTTGATCAACTGTTGCAGCATTTCATATAGTTGTTGCAATTTCTGATGGACTCCCTTTCTTTGTTCAGTTGCTGTTCCACAGCTTGTATTCATAAAAGAACTTCTTCTATTATATACTGCGAGCAGGTTTGCTGTTGGAATGGAGGAGGACTCCTCATTGTAGGGTAATTGGCCTTCTGGTTGTTTTCAACTATAGTTGCTTAGTGGCCCCCTGTAGTGAGCACCACTGTTAATTCTTGGCGTTTGAGCTTGATTCTGCCGAGTTGGTTTTGCACAGGGTATGAGCCACTGAGCAACCAAATCAGATGATATGAGGATTGCCAACTTAAAATAAAACTTAATAAAATATGTATGAAGCTATTGCCCCTGATTTTGACATTTATTTTAATATTAATCGCAGACTTATCTGCGCGATCTATTTTCTTCTAAAAACCTCCCAACCTTTGACTTCCATCTGACTCTTTATACCTAGGTTTCCCAATCAGATGCATCCTCAGCTTGGTACTTTTCTATTCTGATTCCCTTTTTATGACTTACTCTCATTTGTAGCGAATCTCAGCATAGATCCTCTTGATTTGCCAAATGCCACATTTCAAAGCGCTTAAATTACCAGTACCAGTTCAATTCCAGTGGATTCCATACATTCCGCCATATTAACTTAGAGTTTATCATCCAGTCATATTGGAATCGTGACAACCAGGAAAGAGATAATATAAAATATCTTTTTAGTATTATATTTATTTGATAATTAGTCATTAGGCTAGGTGCCAGTATTTATACCTCTATGGCATCTCCTGGCCACATTTGAGCACAAAATCTCAACAGATTATTTCCACCTCAGTTTAGCCCTTGAACTGATATGACTGAGACTGACTGATAGGTTTATTGATGGCAAAATACTCTCAAAATTAGAAGAATTTCAGGGACAAAAAGTGTAATAAAGATATGCAAAATTGTCCTAAGGTCTTCTTGATTTAAGTTTTGTCATACTGCTGATAAAATACATCTTCTGTGAAAATCCTGCCTCAATTGAAGTAGATAATGTATCCCTAATTGGGACGTCATCTGGCCTCTCTCTCAATAGCACTAGGTACTCCATTTTGGGCAGTCCATGTGCAAGTGCTATCATGCTAATTACATGGATTGACATATAATTTCGCCCTAGGGCGGGAAATTGATTACGTTAAAACGTCTTTTTAGTCCATAGGTCTTTTAGAATTTGTCTTCAGGCTGATCCTGAATGATTTTTATGGAAAAGTTGGATATTGTTTCTGATATTCAGGACCAATTGCTGAGCTTTGGTGTAGTGATAATCAGCCATAATGCATGAGTGGATTTGGACTAAGTTTTTGATAAAGTAATTGATTACATTGTCATTGGAATAATTGACACAAGCTGAGTAATTGCAATAGGCTTGAAAGGAGAGTTAGAGTATTGGTTTGAGTACCGGGAGGATAATTGCCTGATCTGTTGGTTGTTGAAGGGTTTATTTTCAGGTCAACCACCAGAATCTGACATTTCCCCCTATGAGACTTAAACATAAGCTCCTAATATTCCTGATTAGCCTTTGTTGATCTTTGTCATCTGTTATCTTTGGCCCAAATGCCGATGAGTCTGGAGTTTGATCTTCTATCTAGTAACTTTGGTCCAAACTGCCAACGAGTTTAGAGTTGAATTCCCTTTATCCTCAAGTGCAAACTAAAATATTAATTAAAATAAAACATTATATATGGTTTTTTTATTTGCTTGTTTTTTCCTGTTTTATTTTTTTCTTAATTGGCCCACAAATTGAACCTTCTTAGAAATTTTGCATGTACTTGGTTGTATGTATGGCTAGTCCTAATATCCTTGATTGTGTATATGAACTTAGATGTCTTCTCTTTCACTTCGAATGGTCCTAACCAGATGTGATCTAACTTTTTGCAATTGGCCTGATCCATGGGTGTTTCAAAATAGAAGTTCATAGTTAACATCAAATTTGGCCAATTTGTAGTGACTTTTAAGTCCTTTTGATGTCAGGCATTTTTCATGGCAAAACTTTTGTCAATGCCTGAGCTTGTAGTTTGATTAAAGCATCCACAAGCTTCTCAACATATTGAGGATAAGTGTTTTTGCCAAGTTCCTCTAGGGCTGAATATAATAGTGTTAGTAGGGCCAGATGTCTTCCAAATAATTGAAATGGGGACATCCTGGTTGACGAAGGTATGAGATATTGTAAGCAAATACTGCTGAACTTAGATAAGTACTCCATTTGGATGGTTTTTCAAAGTTAATTTTCTGATAATGTTCACCAACTTCCCATTTGTACTCTCAACAGTACCATTAGTTTCAGGATGATAGTGAGAAGAAAGCATACCTCGTACTCCCATTAATTGGTTGAGCTTGGCAAGGACATTGGAGGTAAAATTGGTTCCATTATTGGTCAGAATAACCTGGGACATCCATGCTTTTTGGATGATGTTTCAAGGACAAACTTTCTGTAGTTGCCGCTCCAGCTTCCTGAATATCCTTGGCCTCAACCCATTTGGTCTAGTGGTTGATGGCTACAATAATGTACTTGGCCTTCATATTATTTGTTGGAAGTGGGCTGACAACATCAATAGATACAGTGTGCAAAGCAAACATGGGTGAACAAGCTGGTAAGATGTGCCTTTTCAGAACGGTTTTTTGCCTTGGCACTCCGCACAGCATTCTAGCATTTCTTGGATGTTAAAATGCATTGACTCCCAATAGTAGAATTGCTTCAGATGCTCTTTCATCTTTTTGATTCGCCATGCCCTATGGCCTTATGCACCACCATTATCAGGTCTGTTTGGGACGAGGGTCTTGGAAAATATAATTTTTCCCTCAACAATCTTGTAAAGTGTCCCGTTTTATATAGTTGTATTTTTTCATAGATCTGATAATAATTTTTGGACGGATTTGGCTCATCTGGTACTCTCCGTTGACCATTTTCAAAAGCAGCTCATCTGCAGCCTGACTAAGTGTTTCAATGGTAGGTAGTTGGGATAGGCAATTGGCGTTTTGATGTTTTGCCCCAGCTCAATGCTCAATGGTGTAGTCATAAGCTTGAAGCTTTAATTCCCAGTGGGCTAATCAGCCCTCAGGTTCTCATAAGTTGTTCAACCATCTAAGGGAAGCATGATCGGTAACAACTTTGAAATGAGTGCCATGAAGTTAGACCCAAAATTGCTTGCAAGTATATATGACGGCTAAGCATTCTTGTTCCATCACCGTGTAGTTCCTTTCATGAACATTTAAGGTCTGAATTGCAAAGGCAACTGGATGTTCTTCCCCATCTTCTCCAAGATGTGATAACATGACCTCACTGCTGTTAGGGATGTGTCAGTTTGGACAATAAATTCATTATCAAAGTCCAGGTATCAAAGAACAGGCGTTTCCAATAGGGCTGATTGGAGTTGGTCAAATGCATACTGGCAAGCTGTAGTCCAGTTAAATGGGACCTTATCTTTAGTAAATATAAAAGTGGCTCCCCAGGTTGTGAAAAATCAGCGATAAATCAGCAATAGTACCTGATCATGCCTAGGAACACTTGGATATCACGCTTGGATTTTGGCTGTTTCATTTTAAAAATGACATCCAGCTTAGAGAGTTGATGCCAAAGACACACTGTGTCAATTATAAATCTGAGCTATTACAGTTGGTCGTTCAAGAACTGGCACTTTCTGGGCTTGATTTTTAAGTTTGCAGCTGCTACCCTTCTGCTAACCTCCTCTAAGTGTTCCAGGTAATCGTCAAAAGTGCGGCTGAAAACGTTGATATCATCAAGGTACACTAGTACATATGATAGCTTCAAATCTCCCGGAATTGTGTTCGCAGCCCTTTGGAAAGTAGCCAGGGCATTGCAGAGACCTTGAGGCATTCTCGTTGGCTGGAATAGGCTCTCTTGGAGTATAATTGCACATTTTTCACGCTCCTCTTATGGAAGATCTATTTGCCAAGGTCCGCTGATAAAGTCCATTTCCAAGAAAAACTTCACGCTCCCTAGCCTATCCAAGGCTTTGTCAATTCGTGGCAGAGGGTACAAGTTCTTCTTTATGATGTTGTTTAACTTCCAATAATCATTGATTACTTGGTTGCTTCTATCCTTTTTCTTCACTATTAAAATTGGTGCCGCCCATGGACTTTTTTAAGGAACTTTCATACCATAATTGAAGAGTTCCTTAATCTCCTTGGATACATTTTCTTCTGATAATTTCGAGCATCTAATTTGGCATAATTACATTGGTTTATGATCTCCAGTATCGATTTTGTGTTTGATATTATTAGCACATCCCAAGTCAAAATCATCTTTTGTGAATATTTCCCATCATTGATAGAATAATTACTGAGCTTGGCTGTTCTCAGAGTTGGTCAGGTTGTTTAAATCGGCCATAGAGACAACATTATTTATGCTGAGTAGGTCATTATCAGTGAGCCCTAATTTTACAAAAGTTCCAAACTCGTGGAATGAGTGAATTTCTGAGGTAGGAACAGATGCAGAAATGCGTTTGTTTGATGTTTCTTGATGAAGATGTGCCAATTTTGCAGGTTTGCACATAATATGTGTATTTCTCCATGGCCAAGGATGATAATACCAGAGGCAATGTTTGGTTCAAATTAAGATTTAGACCATGGTTGATATACTTCATCAAAGTCCTTCCAGGATATTAACTGTTAGTCCAGTTAGGACGATTACTTGATCTCCGGAGGGTATAGTATTATGCTTATTTGACCAAAGTGGAATGCCCTTTGACTAATTGATCTGAGTGGCTAGTATTCTTATCTTTGACCACGCTTTGACATACTCAATCAAGTCAAATCCATCTTTGTAGGCCAGATTTATGAATGGGCTGAGTTTCTTTTTCTCAACTGCCCTATCCCAGTTATAGTAAAGTGGAATAGCCTGGCCAAGAATGGTTATAGTATCATCCTTATGATTGATATCAACTCAATATCTCCTTAGAAATCAGTCCCAATTAGGAAATCATAGTTCATATTTGACAACACTATAGCAGGTGCTGTTACTACAATAGATCCAAATCTGAGAGGTAGGGTACTGTATGCACCCAGCGATTTTGTTGTATGCACTCCAGCGGTTCCATATTCCTGACAGTGGGCAACGTCAGGTGCAATTTTCAGTTTTTCACCAACTTTGTGATGACTATATTAATAGTAGCACCACTATTGATTATGGCCCAAACTTGTACCTTGTTTACTGCTATGTCCATATAAGTACATTCAGAGTAGTTTTCAGAGATATTTATTTTATGAATGATGTGATTGCTTCCCAATTCCAGGTGTGATTTCAGGTTTGAGAAAATATCTGGGAAGTTATCTGCTAAGGACTTCATGGGAATGGCTACTTGAACGTTGTTAAGCTTAGGTAGGTCAGTCGAACATTTGGATTGGAGGTCAAAATTCTGGTCAATAATCTGCTTTGCGTAGGGTTTTGATACTTCAGCTTGGGCTTCTTTGGTAATTTTTAATAATTTAGTTTCTTTTGCTGTGGCCTGAGTAGTGACCATCATGACATCATTAGTCATGATATGGTGGAGGTTATCTTTAGAAACATCTTCAGCCCTAAAGAGCTCATCAGGGTTAGATGGAATGGTTTGAACATCGGTGGATTTAGAGCATTCCGCCTCTACTCCACCTTCTCTTTTCTCACCTCACTGTCACTGTTGATTTCTAGAGCAACGTTGACCCCAGGCTTTATGTTGGACCGTCTGTAGCATTGGTTAGCAAAATGCCCCTTTTGACCACAGTTATGGTATGTAATCAGCCCTTTTTGCTGCTTTTGTTAAATTTTTGGTTCATAGTTCAGAATTTTCCCCTAGTCGGACATATTGTTGCTTTATGGGCCCATAAATCAGGTTTTTTTTGTTGATTCTTGGGCCAATTAGGGGTATTGAAAATATGGGAACAGCTTCTCAAGTAATTGGTAAGCTCTTGAATTTCCAAGCTTCCCTTGAATGCAGGTATCATGACATTGTGCAGTTCATAGAAGGGCATAAAAGAATGTTCCATTGCAATTTTAGCGTCAAACTTATCTATTGCGTTGCACCCACATAGAACTTGTGCCTCATGGAAAAATCTGCCCACAAAGTCCTTAATAGTCTCATTCTGCTTGAATTAAATATTAAGAAGCTCTCTTTTTGGGTTCTAATTTCTTTGACCCACCAAACTTTTTTGTCACCGCAATTTTGGCATCCATATAGGACCAATCATCGCCTAAATAGGGCATAAGAAGGGCACAGCTATGTGCATCAAGAGATTTGATCAGTGCTGATCCTTTTTCATGGTCTGATGCTCCTCAAATTTCTTTTTCTAATAGCTTGAGATAAGAGTGAACGTTCCCATCCTTATTGAACTTTGGTAAATTTAATGATTTAAGGTCATCTCGCCCTATTTTGGGCATAGGGGTGGTACTTCTTCTTAAACGTCTTGGTGTATCATTGTTCATAATTGGCCCTCTTTCCCGTTGGGAAGTATCTGGAGTCAGGATTGATGCCGGAACTCTAGACATAGAATGGATGTTTAAAATATCAGTTCCTGAATTGGTGTCAATTTCTAATGATTCAATTTCATAATATTGCTCCAAACTACCTTATTCTGATGCTGGAATTTGGCCCTTAGTTGTTTCCCCAAACTGTTTCTTTGGCCAAATAAGCAGAGCTTTTTCCCATTTCTCTTTTGTAAAGGATGGGTGAGCACTGGCAGCTTTGTTTTTTGAGGAGTTTGAATTCTTTTTTAAGGTTGTCATACTTCTTTTTGAATAATGCTTGATTGGACAGTATGTTTTTAATATCTTTGGCCATACTTTCTACTCGGGAATTTGCAGTTGATAATTGCATTTTAAGTTCCCAATTCTCCTGAGTAATTTCAGTATTTCTGGCCTACAATCTTGACACCACAGCCCAAAGTTTTGATATTTCCTCTTTGATCTAGGCATCCTCTTCGCCCCTATTTGGGACGGCTTGTTTTGCTGCAAGGTCTTTGATGCTTTTGTTTACAGTATCCATCTCAGCCCAAACATAATTCTCAAAGTCATCGTGCTTTGAATTTAACTCCAGGTGATTTTTTGGCCCAAAGTGGCATGTATAGTAAGTTGTTCTGACTGAGATAATAGGAAATCAGAATTAGTTTTAGTTTTTGACAGCGGTTATTCATGTCTTGTACCCATCTGTGCAATAGTCCATGGTGAGCAAGAACTTCTGCAGCTATCTTCAGACTCCTTCGTTTAGAAGCTCATCAAGGGTGTTTAATCTCCCATGAGCTTCATTGGCAAGTCCCATATCATCCAAAATTGCTTTTAGGACTTCAGGAAAAGTGAAATTTAGTTTGTCCAGTAGAGCATTTTGGTAAGAAAGTTCCTCCCCTTGCACACGGTAATTTATTTTGAGTTCAAAATTTTGTTTAGCAATGATTCTCTGGGTATGCTTAATTGAGGGTTGGACAAAGTTAACCAGGAATTCTTTAGTTTCTTGACTGTCTTTAAGACGGTTGGCAAGAGATGTCATGGTTGCATTGCAGTACTTCATGTATATCTCCATCTTGAGCGCCTGATCCTTAAGGTAGCAGAACAGGCCAAAGGAGGGATTGAATTGTAAAACCAATTTTAAAACCTTGATATAGGGTTTCCAGATTAGCTTTTACGCTTGCAGATGTAAGATCAATTGGGCTTGTTGTATCTGCATGAGCTCCCCTACTGTGATAGGATCCAGGGATTAGGAGGTACCCGCATCAGAGCCTTGGTGGCTGTTATTAGAATAATCTGAGATTTCCTTGTTGCTAGTTTCCATCTCATTGTCACTTTCTCGTCTGGCTGAATCTGCCAAGAACTGGTTATGTGAATCTATTTTGGAAAGTGTCACCAATTTTGAGTGAGCACTAATTGTCAAATTCTGAGAATCACTCGCTTGGAAATTAATATCCTGCACATCTATTAAGGCTGAAGTTCTTATAGTTAATCCTTGATAGTGCCTGTAGTTTATGGGATTCAAACTGTCTATTAACTCACTAGGCCTATTAAATTCACCTTGACTCTTCTGGCTTATTTCAGGCACAATTTTTTCTTTGTAATTGGGAACTTTGTCCAAGGATGGATTATATACATACTGGGGATTTGGTCCTTCCAGTTTGTCAACACTTCTTCTAGATTGGATTTGGGATAAAATTCCAGAAAAAGGATAAAATAAATATAACTTTATTGTAAGTTATTTATTTGATAATGGTCATTAGGCCAGGCACTGGTATTTATACCTCTAGGGCATCTCCTGGCCACATCCAGCACAAAGTTTCAACAGCTATTTTGCCACTCAGTATGGCCTATGACTGAAACCTTTTCTTAGGTTCATTGGTGGCAAAATACTCCCAAAATTGGGAGGATTTCAGTTACTAAAATTGCGATAAAAGCATGCAAATTTGTCCTAAGATCTTCAAGATTTCAGTTTCGTCATACTGCTGATGAGACACACCTTATGTGAAATTTTGGACTCAATTGAAGAAAATGATGCGCCCTTAATTGGGATGTTGGCAGGCCTCTTCCTCGGTAGCCTTAAGTAACCCCCTTTGGGCAGTCCACATAAGTGCTATCATGCCAATTACGCGTATTGACATACAAATTTCGCCCTCAGGTGGAAAATTGATAACGTTATTCATTTGTTTAATTGTCCATGGGACTTTTAAACATGACTTTGGGTCATCCCCAAATTATTTTTATAGGATTGAATGGTTTGTGTTTTGATAATTGGGACCAATTGCCTAGATTTGATGCTTCAGAATTGGCCATAATATGGTAGTATATTTGGGCTGAGCATCTGATATATTTACTTGATCAAATTGTTGTCGAGATAATCGGCCTGAGTTGTATAATTGCAATGGTTTTTAGCTCAAGTGTTAAAAGGATAATCAGCACAATCTGATGGTTGTTGAAGGTTTACTTTCAAGTCAACCACCAGAATCTGACAATCAGCTGATCCGCAAATTGTGGGCAGCGGAAGATGTGGTTACTGATTAAATTGACAATTTGCTAGAGCAAGGGATGCTTGACCCATCCAAAAAGCCCGTGGGCTTCGCCTGTTTAATTGTAAAAAAGAAGGATGGCACCAACCACATAGTAATAGGCTACTGGAAGCTCAATAGTATTACAAAAAAGGATTTGTATCCCTTGCCAAGAATTGACAATGCTTTTGATCAATTAGAGGGAGCCCGTTATTTTTCTGCAATGGACTTGATATCAGGTTACTGGCAAATTGAGTTACCCTCAGCGGAACAGGAAAAATGCGCTGTAATCACATTTAAAGGCCTTTTTCAACTGACACGGATTCCTCAAGGGCTGTGCAACGCCCCAGCTACGTTTCAGCGAGCCATGGACACTATTCTTGGTGACCTGAAACTATCATGCATCCTAGTATACCTTGACAATATCAACCTTTTCTCTAAAACCTTTTTGGAGCATCTCAACTACCTCAAAGCAGTCCACCAGCTAGCTGAGGTGAACATTAAAATTAAACCTTGAAAATGTAACTTCTTCAAAGATCAGCTGGAATACCTAAGGTTTGTGGTAGACTCAAAAGGGCTGAAACCACAACTGGCTAAGGTGGAGGCCATCAGCAAAATGACTACTCCCAATAGTAACTGTGACATACAGGTATTTTTGTGAATAGTTGGTTACTACTGGCGCTTTATCCCTAATTTTAGTTGTATTGGGGGCCACTCTTCGAGTTGTTAAAAAAGGACGCTGTGTTCAAATGGATGTAATGTCATTAATCCGCTTTTGATACACTCCATATGGCGTTGATCAGTGCACCAGTGTTGCAATATCCAAACTTTGATTGGGAGTTTATCATTTAGATTGATGTGTCCCACTCCACTGTGGGGGCATTACTTTCTCAGAAATATGATGAGGGAAAGGAACATCCTGTTTCGTTCTGCAGTTGAAGTCTGAACTGTCACAAGCATAATTATACTGTGACTGAGCGGGAGTGTTTAGCTGTGATCAATGCATATAAACAATTCAGAGTCTATTTTCATGGGGTAAAGTTTAAAGTCATAACAGATCACGCGTCATTACGCTGGTTGCAGAACCTCAAAGAACCTGAAGGACGGTTGGCTCAATGGGCTCTCAAGTTACAGGCTTATGATTTTGCGATTCTCCATCAGCCAGGAGTGAAGCATCAGAATGCTAACTGTTTATCCCGATTACTGACTATTGTGGTGACAGCAGACCTCAGTGACATGATGTATGATAAGATGCTCAGCGGAAAATATGATGATGAACCACCCCAAGTAATCAAAATGTTAAATGAAATACGCACAAATACCTTCCAGTGGATCGGAGAACTGTACAAATGATTTGGCGATTCTACAGTGAATTTTATTCATCCCTTAGCACAACCGGGAATCAATATGAGTTCACACAAGGCAGTAAGGCATGGTGGATTTCGTAATACTATGGAGTTGTTATTCCCCCAGTGCTATTGGGAAAGTGTGAGTTTCAATGTGCTTGAAACTATTTCCTGTTGCCATCAGTGCCAAGTGGAAAGACCATTCTGGCGTACAACATCATATCAGTTAGTGAAACCACATTTCGCTTGGCACATGGTTTCCCTTGATGTCGTTGGGCCCTTGCCAACAGGAGCCAACTGTTGTAAGTACATTCTTGTGGCTATCGACCACTTGAACTGGTGGGTTGAAGCAAGGGTGATATGAGACTTGGGGGAAGTTATGGTGGCCAGATTTATGATGGAATGCATTATTCAGTGGCACGGCTGTACTCAGTTTATTCTCACTGATAATGGAACCAACTTCACTTCGCACATCCTCCCCAAGCTGAATGAGCTTATGGGAATCCGCGGGGTTCTGATGACCCCAAACCACCCCAAATCTAATGGAATGGTCGAATGGAAGAATGGGAATCTGGTGAACATACTACAGAAATTAGTAACGATCAACCTTCCAATTGGAGCTCTCTCCTTTCCACTGCCTTGTTCACCTATAACATTAGTTACCATTCCGCCACGTGGATGAGTCCCTTCCAAATACTATACAGCTGACACCTGGCTCTTCCAGCGCTACTTTATGCATGTGTAGAGGACACCAGTGTACTGGAACCCCACCGCTATTTGACTAGCCTTGTAACATTCTGATCAAACTGCAAACCAAAGCATATTCCTTCAGCTTAGCCAAGAAGGTCAGGAATCAGGTTGCTGATCAGGCATGTCATAGTGGGCTGGCACCGTTCAAGGAAGGCGATATGGTTCTCTTTCACAACCAGCATGGATTTGGGTTGAAGCACAAGGTGGCCAGTATTTGGATTGGTCATTCGAAGTAATAGAGAAAACTGGAGTTGACGCATATACCATCAAGGATCTTACAAGTGGTTGGATTATTAACCAAGTACACACGAAGTTCCTTTGACCTTACAAACAATAGGATCTTATCATCCAGTCAAGGATAGTGTAATGTTGTGATTCTGATATGACTGGATGATAATCGTGGGACAGCAGGGCAGAATCTGCTGAACATAGTATCATTTATGATTATTCAAGTGCCTCAAGATGAGGCAATATTGGGATATAACAGGTCTTTATTGGATAATGGGCTTTATTGGATCGCCTCTAAATAAGGCAATAAGGTGATGTTGATATTCGATGAATATGAAGTAAATCGCCTATCATTAGGGTGACAGAGGACCAGAGAATAACAAGCCAAATTAGAGGAGAATTGGCGGAATAGAATAGCTCAAGCCATGAGAAGCAGTATCACTAGAAGCCACTGTATATAAGCGAGATGGGCGATTGGGAGAGGTAGGTTGTTTTTAGCGTAGACAAGATGGAACAGCGAAAAGAAGCTGCATCTATAAAAATAAATAAAAGAATCAGTTGGGGCTATTGCTCCTATTTTAAGTATATTTTCAATTGTATCAAAAGGAATGATGATCCCACATCATCCATCTGTTGCTCAGTGGGTTTGACCTGTGCAAATAACCCAATGGATCCTAGCGATACCATCCAAAATTATAACATATGCCCTCTTAATAACACTGATGATTGGGAGGATGGGGATGATCCTGTCCAAAAAATGCTAGCCTGACACTCCTGAAACACCAATGTGGAGAGCAGGAAGTTGTATAAGCAGGTGGGGGAAAAGTGGTTGCCCTACCTCTAACCCTCTGAACGCGTATCTGCTGTCCTGAAGGATCACTATACCCTAGGCCATAGCAGTGTGAGGAAAACCTATGAGTGGATTAGGGATTGATACTTTTGGGAGGGAATCATGGAAACCATTATTGAGGTCCTGGAAGCCTGCCTAACTTGTAAAAACAATTACATATTAAGACTAAATACTAATATCAACCTACTATTCCTCAGCAACCATTCCACACCATAGGCCTAGATGTGGTATGTCCCCTCCCTAGATTACCAGTGAGAATAAATATATCATAGTAGGAATTGATCACTTTACTAATTTAATTGAAGCCATGGCTCTCCCAGTTCAGATGGAAAAAGACACTTTGACAACCCTGCTTGAATATATTTTCACTTGCCATGGCTGCCTCCAGGTGCTACTCTGCGCCAATGGGAAGAACTTCATTTCCAGAGTAGTCAAGATCCTGGCTACCTCCATGTGAGCTCAACAACTCTTCTCAGCACCTTATAATTCTTAAAAAAATGGAACTGTGGAGATTACAAAAAGAACCTTTGGTTAAATCCTACAGAAAATGGCCACTTTAACCCGTTGCACTGGGATCAATTCCTGCCTAGTGCCCTTATGGCCTATCAGATTAGTTATCAGCTAATCCTGAAAGTGTCCCCTTTCCGCATTTTGTATGGTCAAGAACCTGGGGTAACCTCCCTTTTAGCTAAAGATGTCTCTTCTGCCAGGGTTGACGATCCTAACAAAGCCATGAGAAGATTGACTCAGCGCATCATTCAGCTCCAATCTGAAGCTATGACTAACTTAGCTAAAACTATTACAAAGAGGCTCAAGCTGCCAATGAGCTCCAGCCCCCTCTACCTTCCTTCCAAGTGTTAGATATGGTTTTTTATTACCATAACTGCATTACCCCTAGAAGCGACAATCTTGGGTCAATTTGAGAGGGACCCTTCATCATCACCTACAAGAGAGGCAATGAGTATTCTTTTGAGTCTTTGGCTACAGGATCAATATAATTTGAATACATGGACGTTTCTTATGACCCTATTCTCCACTAACATCTTTGAAGGGGTAATGTCATATGATTGCCATTTTAACTCTGGGAGAAGACTGTTTTGGGTGAAAATAGTCCAAATTTGAATTTTAATTAGCTGCTACTCTCTCAGCAGAATGATTTAACTTGTATAATTGTTTTACTCCTCGCCTTTAGACGAATATTATGGATCAAGTTTCCCTTGTTACTTGCAGCCCTAGCGGAATAGCCCTCCTGAGTTGGAGGGTCGCCCAAGCACTAGCTTCTGATCAGTGCTTTTGTCTATGAAAAACCACCCCCTTTTATAGGATTGAGGGGGTTGAAAAGGGTAAATAAATTTTACACACCAATCAAAAGCCAGAGCCTGTGGAGATCAGCTGCAATGAAACTATTTTTAAGAGGGTATTGGATGAATCATATTAAATACTTACTGCATGGATTTATCATACCTGCGGTGGACCAATCATCTTGTGTTAAGACAAAATGAAAAAATAATGAGCTCTGTTAGGTCTGATTGCCCTCTCATCAAAGCCACAATGCCCTCGCCTATAATGTATCTAATACTATAACCATTATTAGCCTATACAAAACCCTAAATATTGGGCAAGGCCTTCTGATAAACTTCATTTATTATACCCATGCACCTGATTGTTTATAATATTTATAGGTTATTTTTTAGTTTTATATATCGTAAGTGAGGCCATTTTTTTATAATCTAAAAGTTCAATACATTGTTGAAATCCTGCTGAATTGGCACTTGCATACACCTAGCTACCAGATTTTAACACGCATCTCAGTTGGTATCCAATTAACAGGTCAAGTTGTAGGGCCACTTCATGCCCAACATAACCATGTTGCCTTGGGTTTGGTGGGGAAACGTATTGTCAATTTTTGTTGTCAAGGTGAGCAAAAATATGTGGGTTTCTTTTGCTGCCAACAACCCCTTCTAATAGATACCCTAAACTAGACTCCAACATAAATAAGTAAATGATAAGCACAAGTTTGGATTTTTGTTATTTTTTTGGGGGTGCATGTAAACTTGAGAATTATAATTGAAGAGTTTGACATGGAGGCCATGGTATTATAAAACTAAACCAACATATTAAAAATTTACTGTATATTTTAGGTGTGGGGCCTAAACTATCTCCATATTGCTAGGACAATTAAGACCCTAAGTTGAAAATTCAAAGATTATTTTTAAAATGAATTGTAATTTGAAAGGTTTTCCAAGTCAAATCATTGTTATTAAACCACCAATCCCTATCATTATTGAATTTTAAGGATTTATGAACAAAATTATTCCATCACACTACCCCTCACTAAGATAAAAGCCCAGGAATTTCCTCAAGACTGGGAGATTCTCCATGGCACTTGTCTGGTGGTTAACTTTTACGTTGGGAGGTAGAGAAAGTACCATACAGAAGTTTAAGGCTCTCATAAAGCGTCAACACTTCCCTTAAAGGTCTCCTAGCAGGCGCAAGAGGCCTCAGCTTCAAGCAGTCAATTGAAAATCCCCAATCTCCCCTCCACCATCAGAGGCCAATTAAACTAATTATAAAGGCGATGAGGTTAGAATGCTTGGGAAAATGATTATTTACCCATCTTGAAGGCTGTCAGGATCCACAGCCTACCAAGGAAAAAAAGAAGTTTAAATAATGTAACAAACAGGTTTCTCAATTTCCAAATGCTACTCAGAAAAACTTGCCTAAGCCAAAAGAGAGTTACTTCACTTTTATTGACAAAATATGTTAGTCTCAATTTTTATTAGGGAAATCATACTCAAGTTGTGGGTCTCTTAACTCCATCTTATATACCAAAGGATAAGGTACAGTATCCCAGCAAGCTCTACCCTACCTCAAGCCACCTTAGAGGAGCTGAGGAGCAGCTTTTACTGGCACTCTGCTCTTACCAGCATCTCAGTCATTATCCAACGAACAGGTCAAGTGTGGGGCCACTGAATGCCCAAAATAGCCTCTGTTGCCTTTGGTTTGGTGGGAAACGTAGCGGCAATTTGCCATTGTTAAGGTGAGCAGCATTTCAGGGATTATATATGGCCAACAACCCCTTTTAATAAATAAGTGTAAACTTTAACCAAGTTTTTTAGAGATTTTATTAGGCGCAAGATGTTAGTTATTTTGATTTTTGGATGCGCATAAATATGAAAAAAAAACTTAAAAAAGTTGTAATAAAGGCTGTGGTAGTATAAATTAAACCAAAATAAAATTTAATTATTGAATCTTTAGGTGATTAAGCCTTAATGATTCCCATATTGCAAGGGTCAATTAAGATCCTAAAAATTGACAATTTTTATATTTTTTTAAATTGATTTTGATTTTTAGAATCTTTAAATCAAGTTATTGAAATGCAACCATCAATCCCTATTATCTCTTACTTATATGGATCTTTGGACAAAGTATCATCCTTTCACATGTACCTGCACAATTTATCACCTTCTGTGTGCCAAACTACGGAGATGATTAATTACATGTCTAATAGATGGCTAACTAAGAAAATAGGTATCATAACGCGTCAATAAAATAAAATTCTCATTTGCTGCAACAAAATTGATGTTCCTCTCATACTTGGGATTTCATTAATTGGAGTTGTTAGTGATATGCATATTGCTAGACGTCCTTACTGTTTACCATAAAATTAAAAGTTTGTCAAAATGAAAATAAATAAAAAACTAGCATTGTCATAACATATATCTCAGTCCCAATGAGCCTTCCATGTGGCTGTTGCATTCAAAATATTGCAATAGTTTAGCTTTGCACTGCCTATATTCCCTTAATAAAGTAATTAAAAGATAGTGTGCCCACTACCTCTAATTGTGGACGCCTTCAATGCCAGGAGATGAACCCATTGTATTGTCAATATTGATCTGCTCTCTGGATACTATCAGTCAGAATTGAAGGAAGGTAAACAAAGACATATTATGTCACCAGATTTATACAATTTAAATAAATTTGCTTTTTAACTTAAAAGTCCCACAAATCTTCCAAAAGGTAGGTACAGAATAATTTGAGGATTAATAAATAGATTTGTAACTGCCCATCTTGCCAGCATAGTCTTTGTGTAAAATCTTTAGCAATACATCCAAAACTTGGAATCAGTGCATGAAAGTTTAGTATAGAAAAACTCATAATCAATGAGTCAAAACTACTACTATGTACTCAAAATTATCTTTACTAGGACACAAAACCATTCCTAAAGGAAAATGCACTGACCTGACAAAGGTGAAGCTATTACTACTTTGCTGCTCCCAAACCATGCTACACAAACTCTACAGTTTTTTTAAAATAAGTAAATTATCACTGGTAATAAGCCTCAAATTCAGTAAAACAAATATGTACTTAATCATTTAAAAGAAGAAACAAACTTCCTGTAGTTTTCCAAAGCAGCGCATTAAAGTTACAATATAATAAGGAATTTGATAGTTAATGCGTCAATCTTGATTTTCTCAGACTTTAATAAAAATTACAAATGTTTACCAATTCAAGTGATCTAGCTATTGAAGCCGTGCTAACAGGATCTAAGACAGCTAACTATCTGTAAATTATTATCAAGGTAGTTTGCACTGCTTAATTTAACTACTTTTCTTATGAATAAAAAGTCCTTGACATAGTATTTTACATCCAAAAACTTTGATACTACGTCATGGATTGATGAATTGCAGTGTTCACTCATAACTTAATTTTGAGTCTACAACTCAATTATTTAACATAAATAAATGTCATACAATGGCAATATTTTCAGTAAAGTTTGAACTTAAGTTTTTAAACCTGCTTGGAAAGCTCAATGTTGTAGCATATGTCTTATAGAAATTACAACAAAACCAAATGATCAACAAGCTTCTATATGGGGTAGATAGACCTTAATAAAAGCGCATGCAGACATTGAGCTCCTAAAAGATGTTAAGGTACCTAATGATATCCAGATATGCATCTTTTCAAAATAATGTTTAAGACTTTTGAATTTGAAGTTCAGCAAAATATGTGCACCAAGGGATTAGTAGCTTAGGTAGTACAAGAAATAAGTGCATACAACGATAAAGAATCATACAATGATGCTAGTTACTTTGGAACATAAGCCAATTGTTTAAGGCTTTTTGCAATGAGTTGATAGCCAAATGCCTATACAGATGTTATTAACTATATGGCCACATTTCATGCCTACTAAGTCTTTGCCAAACCTCTACATACTCAAAAACTTTTAGATCTAATAGCAACATCAGGATTACCAAGATGTGGGGCCTTGACTTTATATGTTCTCTAAGGGTAAAAACTGATATTGTAAAGTATATCCTGGTAGCTACCAGTTAATTCATTTGTTGGCTTGTTGCTAAAGAAGTTTATGAGCTAATGCGATTACAACATGTAATTTTTATGACGAACTTTTTACTATATAATGACTTTTGCAAATCGTTTTAATATATAGAAGATCTCATTCAACAGCAAACTAGTTAAATGAAATGGTGGCTCAAGTGTAAAACTAGTCCTCAATGATAGAGCTTACAAACCAGTGTGTAAAAGATTGATTGAGCATATAAATAAATCTACAATGAAGTCCTTAAACAAAGCATCACTTATAATTCTGAAAAGTAACATGTTTGCTTACCCTTCATCCTCTAAGACTAAGAAACCAAATTTACAGTACCACCAATCACAAGTAATATTAACTACTGTTTGAGTTCAAGCCCCAGCCCATCCTGTTGATAAAAAGGCTCACAAAATAGCTTCACCAACTCATTAAATAATAGATTAACTGATGAAAAACTAGCACAAGAGCATGACACCAAATGAAGATTGACTATGATGACTGCCTCAAATTCCTTTATGTTTTTACAATAATAGATCTTGTCTTATTGAAGCTGTATAACCTTATTAATTTGCGTTTCAAGAACACTCACTACCTTATTAAAGGACTATTGATAATTACAAAAGTTATTCTTTACAGAAGTTATTATTTTTATAAACCCATGTTGGAGTACCATGCCAGTCTACTATCAATAGTAACCCTCTCAAGTTTTATTAATATAAAATGAATAAGGGAGTATCAAATAGTTACTAGCACTAGGATATTTAGTATAGCGTTGATCAAACTATTGATATACTCAGCTTTTTACAATCCTCTTGAAACTTCTAGAATGACTTAAGTCTTGAATTAATACCAAAAACAAAAATTGTTAATTAATTAGGTATCACTAAGATATTCAAGATAGTGCTAATCTAACCATTTAGTTAATAATATTTTATACATAAGTTATTCTGCAATTTCCAGAACATCCAAATTAATGGATAATCGCAAGAACTTAATAAAAACTTCCAAATTATATAGAAGCTTAAGTTTTAAGTTTCATATATCTCTTTATAAAATTTGTCATTTAATTTTTAGAAAAACCTTTACACTGGGTATTCATCTAGAAATAAATCATGAATCATAATACTTTTCTGTCCTGCCAACCCAGAGTTTAGGACATTCCAGTCACCGCGTCAGTTAATTTGTAAATTTTGGATTATTTGCCATTCTTGCAATAATGTTAAATCTTTAAAAATGTAAATCTTTAGTCAATATAAAGCTTTATGAAATTTTCCAATATCTTTTAAATATGGATAAACGCTTAAGTTATCTATAATGCTTTAATCTAATCATACTTCTATTTTAAATAAGAAATCTAATTGACTGTATAATATATATATATATATATTTATTTAAGCAAAACTAACCAACAAGGGGAATACTGCAAGAATTATTGTGTTTGCATAAGTCTGAGATATGATAGTTCCTATCAAATTATTCTAACATGCCTGATGTGATAAATGATTTAGTAGAACAATTTGATACTGATACTGATGCATCAGAATTTCCATATCAGAAGGCAAGTTATTCAATGAGGTGAGCAGAAAGTAAAACAATTACCATATATATTAATTATATTTTTAAGGCTTTTCTTTCCGCCTAAAATCAATTTTGAGAAATTCTGATTAAAAAGTAACCATTAATTTCCATTGCCACCTACACCACATCAGTTTTCCATTTATGTCTGCAGATCCACCACCTGCTGCCCTAGTATGGGCAGCGGTGCTCCACCTGATAGCATTTTCTGCCCAGCAGGCAAACGTGTGTGGACTGGCTCATCCAGCCCACCTAAGCATAGGACCAATTTGCCCCTCAAAGGGGCTTATTATTACACTTAGCACGAGTCTGACCCAACCTGCCCCCACCCCCTAGCCCTACCCCAATCCAATATCCGCTTTTGCCTATATGTCAAGTATGGACGTCTCTTCCCATATGCTGACTAAGCAATAATTGAGCTGGCAACGGCCACGTTTGCACCATCTGGGTTTATCAACTTCTGCCCTTAAAAGGGCTATTTTGATATAGTCTTTCCTACCAAAGAGGACGCGTCTGCAGCAGCAGCTATGCCCTTAATATATAAAACACACCCATTACCACCACCCGTACACACCTCCCCAGTGATACCACATTTGTGGTGACCTTTGCAAACCTTACTTCACACCTTCCCCCTCAAACACTCTATAAAGAACTGATGACAGGGCTGTCCAAATATGGCATATACCTCATCCTCCACTTCCTTGTCCTGAGCGATGCTGAACAATTAGTGGCACCATGGGCAATGGCCACCATTACCCCCCACCAGCCAACCATAGCCCAGCACATCACACCACGTGCCTATATCCCATCTGCACCGGATCACTTCTTTTGGGCTTGCATTGACAATGACCGCACAGTTTGCCCCCTCTTCCATGAATTAAACCACTCCAAAAAGGCCTGTCATCACCATTCAAAAAATATGGAAACTTCCAAGCCCACACATGAGGCCACACAAACAGCGTTTTAGTGGGGATTTTGGCTGCCCCACCCCCCAGCTAAACGTTTGAAAAATCAGCAAACCTTTGCAACCAAAGTCCAAGCTGGCAAAATTTCTCACAATATACTCAATTGGGAGCAGGTTTGGACCCAAATATAAACCAACTAATTTCCTGCCCCAAAACTTACCCAACCATAGTCATGTCTCTATGAATCAATCCTACTCACCCAAAATCCCTGGGACTTATTGGATGAAATAACTGAGTCTGAAGAAATTGTTCCACCTCTGGACTTTCTGTTTAATTAAAAACCATAATTGCCTTCAGACTTTGATGCCACATTCCTGCCCAAGAAATATGTCCCCAAACCTACCGCTACCCATTCTTGAGTGACCATCAACTTGCTAAGGCCGTGGTGGTCTTTCCTAATAGTCACCATCTCTGCAAAGCTGTGGCACTTTCAGTCACTGAATTTAAAGAAGGGCTACATTTAACTGAATTCCCTGCTGATTTCCCTGAGGTTGCAAAAGTGAAAATTGAACAATTAAAAGAAACTGCCACCTCCGCTGTCAAGCATGTTGCTGCACTGACAGAATTTTCCCCCACCACGCATATCACCAGATCCAATTTTTGAATTTTTTCCTGCTTCCTAACGCATTCATACAAGCTAACACCATGTTGCCAAACTCCTGGAGGCTTTTCTCCAGGCCAGATAGTTACTAACAATCTTAACAATTATCTATTTTACCTCAACCCACATCCTGCGGATGCCCCACCCCCTTACTCTCAGCTTTGATCCGCCTCTTCATTAATGAAGATTAAATCAATAATCCGCCTGATACCCCCCTCCACCATGGTGGGATAAGCGGTTCACTGCTGCTACACCTGGTAGGTTGATTTCCTTTTGTTTTGGTATCTTGCCACTCATTTAGGGCGTTTGGTTTGTGTTTTTAGTTTGCTTATTTGGTTTTGTATTAGTAATGTCCACCTCTGGTTGGCTTACCTCAAATATGTTTTAAATTTTAAATATATTTTTAAAATAAAATGTGATTAAAAACAAAAACATTGAAAGATTTTTTCAATGTTTACATTAATTACTTATTAATTATGTTTTACCTAAGACCAAAAACTAGCAAAATTAGTTTTTAAGGTTGATGAGATGTCATGGATGAGGCTGCAAATGATTCAGCAGATCATTCCTCAACCAGTGTAATGACCAGAGTTCCCCCAAACTGGTGGAGATACAGGTGCCCAACCCAGCGTGGATGGGGGTGAAAATTTCATTTTATAGATTTGGGCGAGCTAAACAATTTTAATAACGCTGGAGTGACATCATGTGAGATAATTTTTGTTCTGACAATTTAGAGGATTCTATTAATGAATATGATAACATCACCAACTGTCAGTATGTGATTTGACCCCCTTTTATACCTTTAGGGGGCAAAATAATTTCCATTCCACCAATGATGTGATGATGATCCAATTGAAATAGTCCTGATGAGAGCATTTGAGGCTTGAAAATGAGTTTTATCAAATATGGCAGTCAATCAATTTTGAGAGTTGCTCAAAACCTTGCTGCGAGGTGCATCATAGGAGCATCAGCGCTCAAATTTGAATTCAAGCAGCATATACAAGATTTGGTAATATATCAATATTAGAAAAGATACAATGACCCAAAACCCAGAAGCGGGAAAGGATGAAAGGGCTCCTGGACATCCAGGTTCAAGGATAACCACAGCAAGAAGGACCCCATAACTACAGGAACTGGCTAATATTAAAGAGGCCATTTAAGCAGCAGTTAGATACCATCTAACTAGGGGATCTTGAAAAACCCCATAATAAATCCCATATTGCAACTTAGTTTTTTAACTTTCAATTTTCTACCCTGATTTAGCCCTTAAAATATAAAATATTTCGCTTTTACATTAATAGTTAACCTTTCCACAGAATCTCAGCTTTATTCTTTGATTTTCACTTATAGTGGTTTAGATTAACTAATTGACAGTATATAGTATGGGATTATTTATTAGATAGAATACAGTAAAAAGTCTGAGATCTGCTCTGTTTGAACAAAGACAATCTCTATCATGTATACTTTGAAGCTAATCTGCTAAGGGAGAGGCTGGATTGGCTTGATTAATTCCTAAGTCCAACATATAATGAGCATGTCTAGGACTGTCAACAAAAGATTCACCATAGTGCAGAAAGTTTGCCAAAATTTTGATGCTACAAAGGGTAGCATTAGAGGAAAATTTGCTCTATGAGGATTATTGTGATATAAGAGAAGGTTGTCTAGTGCATAATCTAAAAGGAGTAGACCCCCTGAGCAGCTAGTTGGCCTCACATGTTAGGCGAGCTGATGTTGATGATCTGACTCTGGATACAAAGAATTGGACCTAGGTATATGGTGGGATTTTAATAAAATGGAAACTTCCCCTAGTCTTTTGAAAAACTAGTTCAAATTATTTAGACATGGCTGACAATTAAATCACTTAGTTTTAATGATTTATTTATTTTGATACCATATTACTAATTTGTGCTTTTTGTAAAGCCTGAGTTAAATATTTCAATGATTTATATAGTAAATAATATCAGATCTAATCTGTGCTCCCATTTCTATTGGGTGAGATAATTTGATGATAGCTGTTCCTAAGGCTATCAGGTACAATCCCTGATAGTATTCAGCATTCCAATTTATAAGTGATTGATGCCAAGGATATATCAATAGTTTTATAATAATGTTTTTATCAGTGTTTATGGACAATTGATGCCAATGATAAACCAACAAATGCTGCCATAAATTAATGCCAATGATTTCCGATAGGCGAGGCATTTGATTGCATATAAAGCCTAAGAGTTTAAGTTTTTTGGCAACTGACGCCAAGGATAATCAGATCATGAAGTTTAACTTTACAGGTGATTGACGATAAGGACATTAAGATTAAGTATGACTTCAACTGATGCTGAGGGTTTCCAGTAGGTGGGCATAAAATTGCCCATTTATCACCAAAGAGTTTAGAATTAATGATGATTAAGGATGAAGATAATTAATTAGTATGAAATATATATCTATTACAATTTAGTGGCAAAATGATGCCAATGATGATCAAATTAATAAAAGTCATCGTTTAATGCTGAATATTTGAGGGAATGATTTTGGCAATAAATGCTAATGGTTGTTGTTTCCAGAGAGTGATGTCAATAATTGTTGATAGAGGGGCATTAGAATTACAATAAAGTTGCCAAAGTATAAATACCTTAAATTTACTCTTAATAGAGATTTTTATTATTTCTACCTTTATTATTTATATTAGCATAGGTTAACTTGGTAGTATGGGTAGGCTTAAAAATCCCTGAGGTTAGGTTCCAGGTGAGTGCACCTAAGGGAGTGGTTGGCGCTACCAACTACAATACCTGTAGCTACAAGGAAACCTTGCGTGGACTTGCCCAACCATCCACAACAATGAGGGATTAACAGGCAATTACCCCAATGTGAGTGAGTGATAACACAGGATGAAGCCCGCCATTAAATGGGTTTTAGGGTGATATGGGCCTGCAACTGTAGTTAATTGTTTAAGGTGAAGTTGTTGGTCTACTGATTATGGGCTTTGCAACATGAACTTTTAGTGAAAGGTAGCTTATGAAGGTGAAACAGCAATGGTCAACAGTCTTTATACTGTTGTCCTGGAACACTAATAGAGATCTGAATGTGTGAGTTGTAAAATTTTTAACAGTATGTGCCACCAAGAACAGAATTTAGAATATCAAATACTATGAATAGCTAATTTTATAGTAATATTCTATATAATATTAAAATGGAAGAAAAATTGAAAGCATTATAAATTTAATATATACACTTAACAAAACAGATTATAATCAAGGACTGAGAATTATAAGTTAGATTTTTTAATCTTGATTACAGTTTATTATCCACTGAACCTCTCTGATATGGATATAACTATCAAGAGAAACTTTATATCTGAGTTTTTATTAAAAAATCAGTATTTTAATATATGACATATGGGGGTGGAAGGTGAGTTGGTAAGGGCGTACAGCTACTAACCTGAAGGTTGCGGGTTTGATTCCCACCCTTTGCACATCGATCGGGGTACCAGCCGAAGGAAGCTATTGGCGGTTAGTAGGTATAATAACATGAAAACCTTACCCATGATGTAACCAGAAAAATCCGAGTCCCAATCTGGAGGTGAAAGAAACTTTCTATGACAGAGTTAACCCTGCTCAAGTTTCATGTCAATACTTTCTTTCTCTATTTTGGTAATGTCCATCCCTTGGTCAGCTTGCCTCGAATAAATAAAAATATATGACATATAGTAAAAATTGGACTGATATATAGCTAATTTTGATCTTCCAAAATTTTAAAAAAAAACTTAACAATTTAAATTTAGTCTAGTCTATCCATTATCCTTTAAGTAACTAGCTCTTGATAAGATGTCATAAAGGTAATATCTACACATGCCTATCCTAAGGTCTCTACCTCACCTGAAGATTTACAACTAGAGAAAAAAGTGTATGTGCCATAGGAAGTTTTATAGATAATATGGATCCAAATTATTAGTGATGGGACAAACATCTATTTTTTACTTGGATTAAGAAATCAAAGGAAAACATATTTGTAGCTATGTTAAAGTCCAATTATTATTCTGATTAAATTCTTTTCAAAAAACAAGTTACTGAAGCTTATCTGAGTACTTGGTTTCAAAAGTATCTTCCACATGCACTTCTGGTTTCTTATCTACAGGGATAGAATTTGGAGACTAGGCAGTTTTTAACAATGGGAGTGAAAAGACATCATGAAAAGTTCAAAATGTTTGCATAGATGATATAAAATGAAAGCATATGACAAAAACCTAGATAATAATTTTTAAAAACCAACCCTTCTTGACTAGCTATAAGATTTCTCCATATGCAATTATTTGCATCTAATGCCACTGATTCTTATCAATGATACTGTGAACTTCTCATTGCTTTTTATCAGCATAAGCCTTATATTTAGCTTTGGCATCAACCAAACACTTTTTGACTAGCTTAAATATGTGCTTTTTTTGTTAAACTAAAATTTAGTTAATGCTATAGAGGTTTTATACTGCTTCCACCCTTAGTGCAGGTTTTGAGTTCAAAACCTATACTGGCTAGAAGAATTCTCAGTGTGGTATATTTATACCAAGGTTGACCCATCTCAAATACTTTTTTTCTATAGAGGATTTATAATAAGGGCTCAAATAAAGCTTAATAGTGTCATAGGTTAGCATAAACTGTGGATGTCCTATATGAGAATTATTAAGTTAACATATATAAATTGGGAGTATAGAAGCTACCTACATAGTTGTTATGTTGCGCTCTACCACAACTTCATTAAATTTCCCTAGTGCTTAATTGACTTTTAGAATATGTCTGCCTAATTAAGGTGGAATATATAGAGTAACATGGTCTAATTTATAGAATCAGAAGTAAAGCCTATTAAGGAGCTAAAATTTTAGTCCAATCTTAATTTTAATCTGAAGGGTAACCACAATAAAAAGCTATAAATATGGATAGCCCAGATATCTACAATAAAGTATTAGTAGTAAGTAAGAATAAAATGTCTTAAGCAACAGATTATTGATTAGTAATAAGGCATGAAACCTTCTAAAATAAATCTAATATAAGATCTATTATAATGACAATTATGGCCTAACTGTAATAGGAATCATGATCTTGCTGTCATTGAAACAACTTCTTGAGAAATCACAGATTAAATATTCTCATGATCAGTGAAACACATATATAATACCTCTTTTTGTTTTATATTGAATGTTTAAGTCCAAGGTATGATTCTTAAATAAAATTTTGTTAATTTAAGATCATGAATTTAAAAGGTTACCTCTTGAAAAAAAGGATCCAAAAGTCACCATGCATGATACCCTAGTATAATATTATTCCATTATTCAAGTATTTTATTTAACAGAGGCAAGTTGACCAGGGGATGGACATTACCAAAACTCAAAACTTTAAAAATAAATCCTCACCAAATAAAATGAATAAACTGCCCAAAATGAGCAGATGACACACATAACGTGAACTCAACCTACCAGGTGGGACAGCGGGAACTGATTATCCCATCATGGCGGAAGGGGAGGGGGATCAGGGGGCTCATCCTCGGCCTCTACTTCATCCCAAAGCAGGGCATGGGCTACATTGGAGAGCAGGGGCGTCAGGGCGTCAGCGGTATGTGGAGATATATTTCTGATGATTGGGGTGATAGGAATAAAGCCATTATACATAAGAGTTCTGAAATAATTGGCTAAGCTAGTTAAGCTTTCATGCATGCGTTGGGTAGTTTTACAAACGTGGCAATATTGGTGCAGGTAATCTTTGATTTGGTATTTCCGCGCTACCACTTCCACATGCTATATGGCGTTGTTGGTGCCTTTGTGGGCTTCAATCAACATATTTTTTGAACCTTATTGGCTTTGGAGGGAATAATGGGAAGAGGGATTCCTCCTGCAAGCATCTCCACTGATTTGGCAGCAGCTTTGTGAAGAGGACAACAATCTGGATTAGCCATTGCTTCAACAGCCAGCTGGTGGTCGCCATGGAATGTTTTGGCGTTTTGCTGGGGAGCGTATCCAATATTCAAGTAGTAGATCTCTTTTGGCTTACAATTCTGTTGATAAAGCTTTGATAACTTCAAGTAATAATCAAATAAAGGTTAGGAAAACTTCACATTATTCATTTTAAATAAATATTCCTTTGATAATGTAGCAAGGCTTTTAATTTAGGGCTATTGTAAATTGTATAAAAATGGTGATTGCCTCTTTATTAGTATACATTTATACAGAATATAAATCTGTTCATTAGACACTCACATTACATAGAGTCTCGTAGTACATCATTTTATTTTTATATGGGGAAGGCTGACCAGGGGATGGACACTTCTGTAAAACAATGAAAAAGAAACACAAAGACAAACTGAAAAGGCACCCCAGAAGAGTCATAGCTACCTCCTGTTGCCAGCAAAGCTGCCAGTGGTAGGAAGAGGGAAGGTGTCAGGGAAGGCTTGCGCCAATACAGAACACAAATGAAGGAAAGGATCATATCTAGGAACAAAATAGAGAACAAGGAAACCAACTGACATTGGCGTGGTAAAAGAGGGCCAAACAACTGGGCCTAAAATTGGCCCATAAAATGGTAGTGTAAGTGGCGTACAGCTTCACAAAGGGTGGCAGCAATGCCAGAAATGCACCCATCACAATGGCATATATCATCCATAAAGTAATTTCTACAATTAAGGCATTAATAGAAGGTTGAATGAGGGAATTCATGGTAAAGGCAAAGATATTCTTAGACAGGCGAAAGCATGTGTTTCATCCTTGCAGAAGAGACGCATAACTTTATGCCAGATCGCCTGAGATGGCGGACAATCTTCCAGATGGTGGACTAAAGGCTCATATTGTCTTCACAATTCACATAAAGCTTGAGATGCGTTGGACCCCTCAGCAGAGTAGATCCTTTTCAGGTATCTCTATGCATGAGCGAAAACTCTGGGCTGTAATAAAGGATGGTGGGCATACATCCAGATTCTTATGGGTGACCAAAGAGTAAGGATGTTCAGCATATCAAAATTGTCAACACAGGCAATTAATTATGTATGGAGAGGTACCATTTTGTGCAAAACAACTTGTCCACAAACACTTTGGATGTAAAGGGAAGCAGGGCGACCCCTCTGGGAGGTGTGACCACTGATGCTAATCCTCCATTATGCACTCCGCAAGGTTAATAGGATCCACTTGAAGTGGGAAGGTCCTTGTGAGGGCCTGTGGCAGAGGGTTAAAAGGCCAAATAATTGAGCATAGAATTAAGGTGGTCTGGATTGCAAAGGTGAAAAGCATGGCAAAGTTGGACCATGCTGCTTGAGACTAGTGTTGGGTAGGGATTGCAGGGTTAATTACTTGGGCAATTAAAGAGCAATTATACTGGAAGCATGTTTTAAGCAGTTGATAAGTCCCATACTTCCACTGTGAAATGGTCAAAACAGGACATCCAGATACGCAGGAGGAGGGAGGCCTAGCTATAGCCACCCTTGGATAAAGTCATAAAGTGTTGTAAAGAGAGGGTGAAAAGGCAATAGCTTGTGCAGCAAACCAGATGATGGACAGAAGTTGTGAGTTGGTAACCACTACCCAGCCAGTCATGCTAGTTTTCTGGCCTCAAAGGGAGGCAATGCGCTTAGTTACTTTGTCTAAAATGTAGGTTTCCAACACGGAAGTGGCATATCTTCCTGCATCCAGCTATACTCCCAGATGGCGTATTGGACCCATGGCGGGCCTGGAAACAAATGGAAGCACAAGAGGGGCAATATGTGATGACTGCTTTAGTAAGCGAACAAAGGCCATGAAACTGGACTATGCTGCTGATCAGAGGTGGCAGGTGATAAGCGAGTTTTATATTTGCCAAGAAGAATTATCTCAGTCTTTTTGGCATCAAGGGATGCAACTTAACCCTTGAGTACTCCTGAATGGTAGTTTCCAGGACGCGTGCATCATGATTATTAGAGACACTAACAACAAAATTATCAGCAAATGCTAGTATCCTGATTGGCGCCTAAATCTATACATGAACACCAGCAAGATTGGCATTTGCAATGTAGAGAAGTGGGCCAAGGCTAAAGTTTTACAATAAAGAGCTCAAAGGGCCACCTTGACCGAGACCCCTTGGGGGGAAACCAAATCAATCAGGAAACCTGAGCCACGTATTGCCATTGTGGATAACAGTAAGTAACATTAACCAATTGATGAAGCGATATGGAAGCTGAAACTTATGGAGGCAAGACCTAAGGTACTTCCAGTTGACACGATTATAGGCTTTCTGATGTTCCAGGAATAAAAGCACACCATTATCAGGAGATTGGCAGATGTTTGTACTGTATGGACGTTTTCCCATATTAATATTCTGGGTATGAAGCCAAATTGTGCAGGGAATATCACTTCAGAGGCAACTTCCCCAAGGTGCTTAGCCATATTTTTTAAAGAGTTTTTTATCAATGTTAGTAAGAGAGACTGGGCGCCAGTTTGCTGAATCCAGCCTATCACCCTTTTTTAAAAAGGTTACCATATATGCCTCTTGGCAACCAGAAAGGAGGCATGTCTCCAACAGACATTTATTCATTGAGGACACATTAGGGTAAGTATACTGGTAAAATATTACTTATAAATTTCATAATTAATCCCAGTAGGATATGGGCAACCCTGTGTGGAGCACCTCAAACAGCATACCAGAGTTCATCTTTCAATATTTGATTAATTAGTTTGGGTATTGGGTGATGATGCAGATATGTGAACTATCAAGAAAAGAGTCAACGTTGGCAGGCACAACAAGGTCAGACCTGTACAGCTTGGAGTAAAACTTGTAAATTTTGGCGGACACCTCCTTCAGCATATCTTAAATGGAATTTTTGAGCCGCTTAACCTGTGCACAAGCCATTTTTTGTTTATTATAGAAAAACTGGTGAAAGAAATAGGCGGAAAATGTTTCACCTGCTGTAATATTTTTGGCTTTGTATTAGACACTAACACAGTTTTGAGGTTCTCTTATCATTGCGGTCAAGTGGGTGGACACCTCATCCCATTTGCGTCCCCAAACAGAGCTGTAACCTGTAACAGGGACATTGCTTTCTAGGTGATTCACTTCTAATAGAGTATGCCTAATGACCGCTGAGGCAGCACAGGAGCGCTGCAACACTATGTGGTGAGCCTGGGAAACTGTGTGAACTTAAAATCAGGCCATGTGGCAAGAGGACTAGCACAGAAAGGAATCAAACTATTGTGCCAAAGTTTCAGTTTTCACCTAGTGTGAGAATTCATGCAAAGTAAAATTAGTCAGGTAGATCCTGCTCCATCTGGGCACTTTTGCCACTGGGCATTACAGAGTAAAAGTCACTGAAACCATTCTATGGTCAGAGAAATCCATACTAATGGTGCTAAAGTGCGAAATTTAGGGGCAAACCCCAATGGTACAAGAATGAGGTTTATGCGTGACATAGACAAAAACTTCCCAATGTGTACATGTGGGATAGAAATGTTAGGAAGAAGGGGAGAATTTTTGGTATGGTGTCATAGAGGACCAGGGTAGCCTTCAGGATGCAAAGTTCAATGTGTCTCTGCAGGGGATCAACCATAGAAGACCACCAGTAAGTGTTGGTTCACCCGCCAGTTCATACCATTAACCAAGAAGGTATTAGGTGGAGAGGGAAGAATATCAACATCTGAAAAAGTCTCCTGATGAACCTGTGCACAGGTCAGTACACAAACTTTAGAAATTGTGTTTTTTACACCGTGAGAATGTAACAGCCAGTAGCAGCCATTCAAAAATGGTTTGAGAGATAAATTTAAATTCCTGTTCGCCCATACTAACATCCCACAGCGCAGTGACAAAATGACACAGTAGGGAGGTGCATGCGTGCCCATGCTTCCTCATCTCTGTGAGGATAGTGGGTTTCCTGTATTGCCAGGATGTCCACAGGTAGGTTTTTAGAAAACTCAGTTTTTTGGTTTGGGATGATAAGACCTTGAGTCCCACAATGTTCAACATCCTAATCTTAACTGAGACACTCAATGCGCCTTAGTAGCAATGGGGAGGGCCCCCTGGCCCTACCCCTTCACTTTCCATGAACTTAATTGAGCCCTTACTACGAGTACCATACTGATACATAGGGTCAGGAGTGTAGTTGCCAACTTTAAGGCTTCAGGTTTAAAGTTTTTATTATTTTTGGGTGTATGAGTTTTTCCCGTTATGGTGTATTTGCAGTGCACCATCAGTGGGATTGTTTAATTTATTTTGGGATTAGTTGGAAAAATTAGGCTCTGGCCAGTGCGCAGGTTGCATGTGTGGGTGTGTAAAACCCTGAGAGTTGGGCTGAGGGCTGGTGATTGGCAAAATCTGATTGGGCTGAAGCAGAAAATCCCACCTTGTCATCCTAAATCTGTTTAGGCTAGATGGAATATCCTGCTAAGGCCTCCGCCTTGGGTACTACCTTATGAGGCTTTTTGGCCTTCTTGCATTCCTTGGGACATGTGGTTTATTTTAGTATGCTGACCTAATTTGCCCTATTGAAAGGCGAGAGTAGTTTTAACTACAGTTTTGTTGTGGGTGACGAATTTTTCATTGCCTCAAAAACATATTCATGAAGTTTCACGCCTCTTTGGCAGGGCAGACGTTCACTTTGTGACCAAAAAACATATCAGAAGATGTATATGGGTGGTGAACTATCCACTGTTGCCTAGAAAGCTTGAGTCTGCTTTTTATCAATTATGAGGGTGGCAGACCGGGCGATTTAGTGAGCTCCTCTATGATTTCTTCAGTTGGAATAACTGCATTAGCCTTACCCATACTAAGGGTTGGCATAAGTGAAAAAGTGTTGCATTCAAAAGATCTAATTTCTCTATAGGTGTCAATCCAAGCATGGAGGTGTTGCTTGATGACATTGCAAGCCAGATTCATAGAGAGGTAAAAAAAGAAATAATCATGTGTTAAACTGTGTCCAGCGCTGCACTTTTAGAACAATCACCCGTTGACATCCAGGTGGGTAATCACAATGTGAACCTGTGCAGCATCGTTTGCCTCTTCTGCCATTTAAACTCCAAGGTCCAACCAACGACTGGTCAAAGTATGAGGCGCCACATAAATGTCGTGTGGGAAAAATTTGTCCAAATTTTCACAAAACGTTTCCCAAAGGGCCGTTGATTACATAACCAGAAAATTTTAAAGCCCGTGTTTCATTGAAGACAACAGTTGTGAATGAGGCGTATTGTATAATCCTTACACTTGGTTTTCCATTCCAAATTTCTAGTGAGTAATTTACAGCAGGTTTTTTGTGCTTGTCTACCAGATTCTCCGGGGAGTTTTTAACATAGAGCATTGCAAATACCAACCCTGTGCCTCTTACCACACATGCCCAAGCCTTACTGTGCCTTGGGCGTTCACTCATCTTTGCAATACAGATTATCAAACTAATAGTCTTAAATTGAATCAAGTAAGAGTTGTCACAATGTGAAAGAAAAGTTTTCTATTAGAAAATCAATTTTTCTATAAATTCATCTTGGAAAGTATACATCTATAAAGTCTAAACCTAGCGTAACTAATATGGGGCTAGCTTCTGTGGAGAGCTATAAAAAATCAAGTTCAAAAGATGTGTTTGCATTGTAAAAAGCTATCAGACACCTGAAGTTTTTGTCTTTGCTATGAGAAAGCCTCTACACAATGAAACAAAAGCTTTGTTGTATACCGCATCAGTTTAGTTAGTGCATACAATTTGTTGAGAAGAAAATATATCTCTATTTACCTTCATTACTTTCTAGTAAAAGTATTTTCTAAAGTTGAGGGCATTTGTTTCCACTATAGATTGCTTTGATAACGTGAGCTATAGACAAAGAATGATTCTTTTTTTAGCACTTGGTAGTCCCAACCTAAGAAGGGATACAACGATCTTTATTTAATCACGCCTGAGCTTCTAAGTGTAACAGTCAGATAATCCAAGTTTCTGACCATTATATAATAAATGATCCTTTGGTGCACCAACAGCACCAAAGCAGCCTAACTTTGAGTAGGGAGAATTTTGGTGCACCAATAGTACCAAATATTCCAACTAAGGTTTGTTATACAAAGTCTCTTTTGTGGCTGGTCTGATTCAACTACACAAAAACTCCACAAAACTGGACAACCAAAAATACCAACAGGTAAGCAAGGTATGCTAACCCCAAAACAATTTTATTTTTATTCTGGAGATAAAAAGGGCCCGCTGAACAGAGCTTGTCTGGGGAGCAACTGACAATGCTCCCCAGGAGGGAAAGCTAGGGGTAGAATTCCAAAGTGAGCTTTGGAATTGGTGGGTGCGCCTTATAAAGGCTACCCTTCAGGGGCCTCACCCAAATCATTGATTAGTCTCATACAATCCTAATCTACAATTCAAACGAGGCACAACCTAGTGCCTAAACCAATAAAACCAAAAGTCTTTTTTAAAACGATTCAACTCATATTTACATTTTCTGAATCTGAGTTGAAATGCAACAATCAAGATGAACTTGATTATTACAAACCTCCCATTATAGAAGGGCCCCTCCCTGAAGAGGGACCCCACAGTTGAGGGCTGCCATTATGAGGGCTTCCTGGGGAAAAGACCTCGAGCCCCAGGAAAATTAGCCCATACTTCCTAGGCCCCTTGATGGAAAAAGACAAATGGTGAGGGTAAATCAGGACTGGGCTTTTGGAATCAGTCCAACCAAAACAAGGATGCACTCCCAGAACATGTCTTTGTTGCACCCCCCTCCCAGGCTCCTGTTGGTGATGGTCTTCCCCTTCTGACCAGGAAGGCGCTTTCTCCAACAGAAACGCAAGAGAGACTCACAGTTCAGCACGGCTGTATGGCCATCCCCTTTCTGGGCGGACCATCCTTGGGTGAGGGAGCCCTACTGGGACAGGTCCCCTCAGTGCCAACCAAATCCCTGGTGAGCGGGAGGCCCCACCAGGATTTTCAGCTGACAGTCACTTTGGGTCCAGGATTGGCCATCAGTCACTGGCTCCCACCAGTGCTGGTTCCTTGACAACTGGGACCAAATGACCATTGAAGTTGGCCAAACTGGGGATCAGAGGAGTTCAATGCACATTTGACTTCAGAATTATGTAACAGTCAGAAAATCCCAGTTAATGACTGCCATATAGTAATGATTCTTTGGCGCACCAACAGCACCAAAGCTTAACTTCAAGTAGGGAGGGGTTTGGGGCACCAACAGCTCAAAACATTCCCACTACAAGTTGATTATGCAAAGTCCTCTATTGTGGTCAATCTAACCCAACCATGCAAAAGCTCCTCAAAACTGGACACCCAAAAAAGACCAACAGGTAAGAGAGGTATGCTAACCCCAAAACAACCTTTGTTTTTTTTCTGGAGATAAAAAGGGCCCGCCAAACAGAGCTTGTCTGGGGAGCAGCTGACAATGCTCCCCAGAAGGGAAAGCTAGGGGTAGAATTCTGAAGTGAGCTTCAGAATTGGTGGGCGCGCCTTATAAAGGCTGCCCTTTAGGGGCCTCACCAAAATCATTGATTAGGCTCATACAATCCTAATCTACAATTTGGGTGAGGCACAACCCAACGCCCAAAAACGACCAAACCATAAGTCTTTTTAAAAACAATTTGACTCAAATTTGGAAAATCCAAATCTGAGTCAAAATGCAACAATTAAGATGAACTCAATTGTTACACTAAGAGCTTGAGGCGAAGACAGGGGTAAGCGGAGTTGTCAATAAATGGTGGTGGAAAGCTTTGTCAGAGCCAAATGTCCGCTCAAACTGACCTATTGGCCCACGGCAACATGGTAAATACTCTCAGAGCCATCTCAAAATGAACCTGAAAGTGGGTGATCATATGGGGCAGGTCCACAGAGTGGAGTCAAAAGTGGCGCGAAGATATGTATTAGAATAGTCCATATCACTACGCCAAATGCCAGGACCCATAATGTTTAAAAGCAATTGGTAAGTGAGAGGTTGAACATAAAGCCCTGAACAGGGTGTGCTACCCAGGGTTCTGCTCACAGGAGTTATGGACCTTGTTCCAGAAAGGGTCTATGAAAGGCAAGTAAAGAAGCGGTGGAGGTGAAAGTCTGTCAGCTCTGCGCATTGTAGGCAACTTTTGTGCTGGAAGGTGAGACCAGTTCAATCCCCTGTTCTGTATGAGCATTGTAGAACACGCCACAAAATATTTGACATATTTGCTGAGAGAACAGGATGGGTAACTTCCTTCCAGAGTTCTTTGAGATTGCATTCCACTGTGGGAGATAGATGTTCAAGGAGTCAAGTCTGCATTGGGGGTCTATCCAAAGGATGGAGGTGGGAGATAACAATCCTCCCATTGTGGAACAGGGTGTGATGCTGGGGGCTGATCCCAGAGCCACTCCTCTTATAAGGGAAGGCGTGGTACACCCATATCCTGCCCTCTTAAGTGCAAGGAGAGTCTGAATAAAGTAAAAAAAATTGATGAGGATTTGAGGCGGTGGCCTGGATGGTTTGTTAGCCATTCTCTCACAGATGTTGATTAGGTTTTTGGGAGCCCTAGAGAGTCCTCTAAACCCTGGCGTAAGGCTGGAGCCCATTGTGGAATTGGATCCATATCCCATCAAATGATGAGCTTAAGGAACCCCGTCAGTATTGAAGTAACATGAGACCTAGTGTCTAAAAGACCTAGGCCCCCTTCACTGCAGGGTCAGGATATTGTGGTCAGAGCTGTGGGTGGGTGGTTGGATCCCCATATCCAACAGAGAAGATTCACATTCAACCTTACGTAGAAACTGTCCATAAAGGAGCAGACATGAGTGAGAAAACATAGCTTTGATAGAAGAATAACATTCGTCATCAGGGAGCGTCCCTGGGTTGATATGCCGGTGGATCAAGCTAGCTACATGAGAGTTTATTGCATTGAGCAAGCAGTCCTTATTATCCTTGATTGCGACCCCTTGCGGTGTGGTGAGGACACCTAGGTGCCAAAAGATGTCTTAGTAGGTTCCAAACCAAAAGGAGGTGGAAAAGATGAGGTACCCAGTTACACTATAATGGTTTCAGAAGTGTTTATTCTTACATTGAACGCCTTGGAATAGTGATCCAAGGCCTCCATGTTTAGATATAGGTCCTTTTTACATCCAACTGTCACTGCTGTGTCATCAGAAAAGGCTATGGTGTGGGTGGGGAGTTTCCTGGGAACCTAATACTCTCCAGCTGTTCCTGGAGTAGGGCCAGAAAAGGATCCAAAGCTATGTTAAACAAGATTGGGCTCAGTGGATCCCCTTGACGGAGACCCTGTTTAACCATAACCTCTGCTGTAAATCCTGTTGAGGAAAGTATCTTAATGTGAAACTGGGCGTAAAGCGCTGATAGCCATGTCCTAGCTTGTGGTTGGATGTAGAGGTGGGTTAGGGAGGCGTCCAGATTCTTCAAAATACTCGATCATATTCTTTTTCCATATCAAGAAGCGCCACAAAACCATGCGTTTGAGATGAGGTAGCTGACGGGGTTGCCAAAAGCTCATTATAATTTTAAAAAGCGAGCACCCTGGGATAAAGCCATGTTGAGCTGGGTTGAGGTGTGGTGCTGCCCACTTAGTCATGAGGTTTGATAGAATATTAGTAAATACTTTGTGGTCTGTATTCAATAATTATATTGGTCATAAGTTTACAAAGCCTCTCAGCTCGCTTTCATATGAATAAGGGTTATAATTGAGCCTCTTGAGTCAGAAAGTACTCCCCCTTCTGCCAAGAGATTTGAGAAGAAGGGCTGGAGGTCCTTTGTAACTGCAACGGGATCCACTGGATACACCTCAAATGGGATACCATCTGAGCCTGGGGCCTTCAGATTTGGGCTGCAGATTAAAATGTTTATTACTTCTTGCTGCGTGATTAGTGCAAGGAGTTCTTCATCTGCTGAGAAATTAACCAGTGGTTCCGGAGCCCCTCCAATGAATTCATGAACATCTGCTGGGCTTACCCAGGAAGCTTTGAAGAGGGATGAATAGTACCGTTGGATCTCTCTGGTGTTTTCCTCCTTGTTAGCGGTGATGGTGGTCCCCACCCTCAGGGTTGCAATCTCCTGATCCTTTTAGCGGGCTTTCTGCTTCTGGTAAAAGAAATGGTTGAGCCGTTCCAACTTGGTGTAGTAACGCTATGATGTAAAGTTTGCTGCCCATTCTTCTTGCTCAATGATTTCCTGTTGGTATGTCTCTTAAGAAAATATCCACACCTCCAATCATTGAGAGGAAAGCACCAGTTGTCAATTCCTTTCAAGATGTCTTATTCTAGCTTCATCACGTCCAACTTTAGCCTGTGCTGCCATCATTAAGTCTTAACACAATTGTAGGCTACATTAAGGATCCTTCATTTTGTATCGGCCCATTTTTCTTACAAAGTTTGCAAATGAGGTGAGGTCAGGTGTTCTGGCTCACAAATGGCTACATTTATATTCTTTCTTGCAAACTGGTGTTCAAGAGCCCTGGAGCAATCCTTGGCCAAAATCTTCTCGATGGTCTGAGGGTCGTTGTCAGGATCGATATGAGGGCTCTGTGATCACTTATAGTGTTATCTCAGGTTATGGGAGAGGAAACTCGACCAACTAGCAAGGGGCCCACTAGGTCCATATCAATCCGTGAAGCTGATGTGAATCTTTAATCTGCACCTTGGATATGAGACATACAACCAAGGCCAGATTCTGAGGGGGAGACATCCATGAAACCACTTGATCTGAGAAAATTTTGAAGCTGAGCTGTGCCTTGTCTGTCTTGTGTGGCAGGAGGAAATGTGTCACGCACCTGACTCAATAAAGTTTTAAAAACCCCCCATCAGCATTGTATTGCATGAGAGTTATAGTAGAACAAGTTTTTCCAAAAGAAGGTCCTGCTATTGGCCTGCATTTAGCAGGTATATGCTTGCAAAAAATAAGGATAACTAAGGGGTTAATAATTTAGCCAATATAAGGTGAAATCAAGGTGTTTCAAAAGTTGGTGGGTTTTCACCAAGGTGTTGAGTATAATAAGGGCCGCATAGTGTGTCCAACAAGAGTTACCTCCAAATTGGTTATTCCATGCTACAATTTCAGAGGGGGAGACATGGGGCTCCTGGATGGCTGAATTATCCATGCAAGTCAATCTGAAGTTATGGAGGAGGTGGGCTCTCCGCTTGTAAACCTCAGCCCATTAGAGTTAATGGACTTCAGGGTCAGGCTGCCCCTTTGGGCCTCATAGTTGTCCCCCTATGTATCCTGGGGGGTTACCGTAGCTTCCACTTGCATCCATAATGATGCTCATTTTTAGACCTTGGGCTTGACTCTTTGCAGCAATCCGTGCTGATTGATGAAGAGGGGGATTATCCTGAGTTTACGGGCCTGAGGATCCTGTAAGCCAGCACAAGATACTATCCCGCTGCTTTGCAGAGGATTATCTTGAGGGAGCTACATAGACTTCTCCATTTGTGCATCAACTGATATATCAGAGTTCATAGGCACCTCCTTAAGTACCAAGAATGCCGTCTGAGTTACAATACCCTTAGATAGTGTGGGTGGCAATGACTTATAGCCTCCATTTCTGACTTGGGGTACTCCATTATGTTCTACCATTGGGGTATTTTGTGTTACTGAATTAGTTCTAGATTCCACATCTGGGCTATTTCCTCTGTGTTAGCTTGATGAGAAGCAGATTTGTGCTTATTTTTGGCTGGTGAGGGGTCTGGAAATTTAGAAGGGATTCCCATAGGGATAGGGTTTTCGCACTAAGGGAGTAAAGTTGTGCTACTGGCTGTGCCTTCTCAACTGTTACATGAAGGGCACAGGGGGCTAGATCCTGTACTGGTACCAAGTGGGTCAGTTGAGGGATTACCGCTGCTGCTGTATGGGAGCGTTTCTTACCTGACACTGAGATTTGGCTACTAGATGAGTGAGCTTGCTTACAAGCTGTACAACTATTATATAGGTGACCTAAAGCATTACACCATGAGCAACGTGGTCGTGCCTGGTCTGGATCAACAAAGAAGATTTCTGAATAGGATCCAATGACTGCAACACGTGAGATAACCTCTATGTTGCGGGCCACAATTGGGTTAGGGATAAATGATGCTCTGGCATTATGAGCCCTCTGGGTTGGGGCATAACAGGCTGGTACTCACAGGCATACTAAAAGAACTGACCCAAATTCCATTTATCTCAATGAAGAGCAAGCTTTAGGGATTCTGGGTCTGCTGTAGTTTGCAGATTTAATAAAGTTACCCAGGAAATTTTCTCAAAGTTAGATCTAGTTCTCAGTACACAGAGAGAGACATGCGGAATCTCAATTGTAGCTAAGGCTTCACAGTCTGAATCTGCTGTAGTTGTAAACCCTACATCAATATAGTAGTTTTCCACTACTTCAAGAATGGTGGTGTTCACTGGAAAGGCTCTTGCTATTACTTTATAATAGCTAATATAGTTCCTTGCATAAAACTAACAGATTTGTGTCCATAGTAGACCCTAACTGCATGAACAAGAGTGGACCTAGGGGGTGCACGTTGTGATGAGTTTCCGCCCATCTCTTTCTCACTTCAGCCACAAAAGCAGCTTCACGAGGGTCAATGGTGGGTGGTGCAGGCACTAGCTTTTCTGCCATGCGCCTGAGGCATCCTTCACTCGCTTATTTTTTACATTTAAATTTAAATTTTAATTCAATTTAGTGTATTCCCCATGGAGGGAACCCCAGATGGAGGCGCTGACATTCCTTTGAATTTATGCGCTGGCCCCTGCTGGACCTTACCAGTTAGTACTCAAATTTTGGAAGGTTGTTAGGCTTACCTGGTTTGGTCTTAATCCCTGCCATTTAAATGGTGGATTTTGGCTCATCATCAAGCCAATCTATTATTCCAGCCTTCATTTGACCATCAGTAGATACTGGTAGGAATTTTTCAGCTGGTTGATTGGCTATTTGGCTAGTTCCAGTTTAAATTTGATTTTGATTTTGGGTTTGATGAAAATTATGGCTAACTGATTCGCCACTTACCATTGATTTAATTGAGGCGTGTTGATTGCCTTCCAAACTGTTAAAATGACGGTTAACTGATTCACCAACTACCATTGATTCAGTTTGGCCGTTTTGATTAATTTTAAAGTGGAAAAATGGTGGCCAATTGATTCTAAAATTCCTAACGATTCAGTTTGGGCTCCCAGGCTGATTTCTGAAGGGGTGGTGGTTGGAAAAGCCATCCAGACCCCATGCGTGGTATTGGGAGCGGCAACACTCCCTGAAACCGTAATATATTGTTGTATGCACCTCCAGGGAGGGGCGCACTAATTGGTTGAACCTCAATCAACACCAAATTGACTGAGGCAGGCTGTACAGTGGTGGGATCATTTGTGATCCCACCGTGAGTTAATGAAAATTGTTCTACATCAGCTTTTTCTTCTGCAGTTTAGGAGCAGGTCATTCAGGTTGACACTCAAGTTGGCAACCAAGGGTTTTATGGGAGTTGGGATTATTTTTTGCGAATTCTGATGCATTGGAAGAACGTTCAGTGGAATATACCACCATTGTTCGTTAGATTGAATAAGGTAAATTTTCTAGGTGATTGTAATGTTTGAAAAGTGAAATTTGGCGGTGAAAGAAAGGTCAAAGATGCTACCTCTTGACGATGCCTTTGCTGTTATTTTGATTGTATTGGCTTCTCAAACCTCACTAGCAAGGCATATTATTGCAATAAAACGCCATTTCCAGAGCGTACGTGATATAAAGGAGGTTTTATTGGAGGTTGCAGATGTTCAGGGAGTTGAGACCCCCCAAGGAGCTGGGTTAAACCTCAAGTCTTAACCATTGAGTATTTTCCACCTTTAGTTGGGCACCAGGATCCCACAATAACCTCCATGGTCCCTCCTGTGCCTGTTCACAACCTGAAACATGTTTTCACAGTGCGTCTTAAACCAGATATCCCCCATCATGTAAGGTTGGCTAGAGTGCACCATTGGTGACAGGGCCATGCTCCAATTCATCACCTGCCACCAGAGTTCTCCCTGTTCAGTCAGTTATGACGTTGTCTCCTTCCAATCCCTCAACAGAGAGGCCTTCTGCCGTTTCTCAATTGTTACTTCCTCATGTGATGCAGGCCCACCTTCCATGGCTCCTCCTCTAGCTGTTTGCAGTTTGAAATCTGCCCCAAGGTGCAGCCCAAGCCCACCAAAAAGAAGCTCCTTCTTAAGACCGTCAAAGCGAAAAAGCCTTCTCCCATGGCCAAAATGGTAGTTGGGTGGCCTAGGGGCAACCACTTCAATAAAAAAGGTATGCTGACAAGGTGTATCATATTCAGGGAACTGACGAATCTGACGTTTATAACCTTGAACCCTCTCCTAACACTCCTCCAACATGCACAACAACCCCTCAGATGACAAATCTAAGGGGGGTTATGAGGGCAATGGATATTATGTCCTAGGAGCACCCATTGAAGTAAGGATACCGGATCAGCTGAGCTTTATATGAGCTACCAAGACCATAATACCCAAAGAAACATACCTTAGCCAATTTCTGGGGTGTCCTGAGGTTGTCAACATTGCTAGTGATGCTGATAAGTTGATTGCTAAGTTGATATGACCCATTCATTATGGTCATACTCTCCAATTCATTAAAGAGAGATACCCTGAGACTTCTAAAAGACTTGCCTCCACTTTCTGTCTTGTAGAGGTTCTAGCTCTCCACCCTAGCTTTGGTGGATCAGTAACCAAGGTAGAGGTTGTCATCAACAAAGTCTGTATATGGCCATTCTGGACACTGTCTCACCAATAAATGTTATCTTTTATTAAAACTGATCAAGAAGATTAAGTTGGCGCCTGACCTAGATTACTCCCAAGAGTATGGGACTGCGGGCCCCAATAGTACTTGTGCTATTGGGGTGTACTTCTCCCTACCCATTTTAATTGGGAAGCTCCTCCTGTCAGCTTCCGCAGTGGCCTTAGACAACCATACTTACAATATTTTTATTGGCACTCAATTCATGCTTGAGTATTATGTAATCATCGACATGGAGCATCTTTATTTTTCCTTGCTCAACTATAAGGTTCCTCTGGCTTTAACTGATAAAAATTCTAACAAAAAAGTATGCTCTTGCATAGTTGAGTACCCTTCTTCTGCTTTATCCTTACTTTACACCACATCTGGGAAAAACACAAAAAAGATTCCTGATTCTGTGGACGTTATAGAGGGATTTCGTTTTTTGCTTATGAGGTGATAGTAATCAAGTCTGGTTAACACCGAGGAATTGACATCAAGCCTAATTTACAATACCCTCTAAACTGTTTATTGCACATAACAAGCATTGATGCAATAAGTCCCCTAGAACCAAGAGTATTACCGTGCAAACTAAATCTGCCTACAAGTGACCTATTATTATTTTATTGGGTAACCTCACTAATATGGACATTATTGTAAAAAAGCATCAGGAAATAGGAAAAGGCTCGCTGATCCCAATTGAGGACATTGTCAAAATCCACTTTATTGGTTCTATGTTGGATATGAGCTTACCAACTGACCAATTGTTATGTACTTTGCCTAACATCCATATTTTAGATGACTTAAACCTTAATGAGCTTGAAAAAAGATTACTCTTTATTAGAGGCTTATGGGAAATATATTTAAATCTAATAATGACTATGGCCACATGTAGGATTGGATTCACACCATTGATGTTGGTGATGCCCATCCTATTCAGTCTAAACTGTATCATAGTTCCAAAGTTGAAGAGCAAAAAATAAGGACTGAACTCAGACAGTTACTAGACGCTGTATTACTAGTACCATCTCAAAGCCCTTAGGCGTCCCCTCTATTGCTCATCAAGATGAAAAATGGAGGTCATAGGGTAGTTATGGACTACCAAAAACTGAACAACCTCACTAAGAAGGATAGTTATCCTATCCCTTGCATTATTGAGGATCTAGCACAACTCTCTAGCTTCATCTTCTTCTTTGCTATGGATTTGGCCAGCAGCTACTGGCAAATGGACCTTTCTCCACAGGACCAGGAGAAAAGTGCTCTCATTTGCAGCGAAGGTTTATTTCAGCTCACTTGCCTACCCCAAGGGTTGTGCAATGAGCCCACATCGTTCCAGAAAGCCATGAATCATATATTAACAAAATCTCAAGCCAAGTTGTGTGATAGTCTATCTTGATGACATCACAGTTTTCTCTAAAAACTTTAAATTAGCATCTTACTCATCTCAAGAAAGTTTTTCAGCATCTGCATGCATCCAACATCAGATTGAGCAATCAAAAATGTACCTTTTTCAAAAGAGATTAGATTTTCTTGGACATGCCTTATCACAATAAGAAATCTAACCTTTACAAGATAAGGTTGAAGCTATTTCCAAAATGATGGCGCCAAAAACCCTCTGAGATATCCAAGTGTTTCTGCGCATTATGGGGTATTACCACTAATATATTACCAAGTTATCCCAGCTGAGTGAGCCTCTCATCTGATCATTGCCAATAACACCCCTTTCTATTGGGGTGATGAACAAAAGATCACATTTAAGACTCTAAAGCATTTGCTACAAAAACGTTTAATCCTATATCGCCCAGATTATGGTAAAAATTTTATCTTGTTTATTAATGCCTTTGAATATGCCGTTGGAGCCATCCAGGCCCAGTTGGATGAAAATGGTGTGGATCACCCCATTTACTATTTCAACAAGATACTACCAAAAGCTGAACTTAACTATAGCATCACTGAAAAGGAGTGTCTTATTGTCCTATTAGCTGTAAAATATTACTGCCTATTCCTATATGGGACTACTTTTACCATGGTTAATGACTATGCCTCTTTAAAATAGTTACAAAATATGAAGAATCCCATTGGACGGTTGGCTTGTTGGGCATTAGAGCTCCAACATTATGACATGAAGATTAAACACTGAGCTGGAACCCGCCATATGAATGTTGATGGATTGACTCAGCTGCTCATCCTCCACCTAGATAACAATGAATTGGAGAGTTTGCATGACCTCCTTATGACCCCTGATGCTTGGGACAATGAGGATGAACCCATCAAGAAAATGCTCCTGTGACTCCTATAGCACCAAGGTAGAGAGAGGGAAGTTATACAAAAAGGTAGGGGCAAAGTGGCTGCACTATCTCTGACCTTCAGAACTAGTATCTGTGATCATAAAGTCTCACTCTACCCTTGAGCACGGCAGCATAAGAAAAACTTATGACTGGATTAAAGAATGTATTATTGAAAGGGTATTATGAAGTCCATTATCAAAGCCCTGGATGCCTGATTAACCTGCAAAAAGCAGTCCAGTCTCAAGGCTAAGTATCAATATCAACCTACTACCCACAACAGCCACTCCACACTATAAACATAGATGTGGTAGTTCCTTTACCTCAGACTACCAGTGAAAATTGATACATACTAATAGGGATTGATCACTCTACCAAATGGATTGAAGCTGTGTCTCTCCCAGCCCAAACTGCCAAAGCTACAGCCACTTTCCTTAATCAGTTTATCTTTATTTGCCATGGTTGCTGAATGTTTGGCTCTGTGACAATAGGAGAAACTTTACATCCAGAGTGGTTAAGATGGTGGTTACCTCCATGGGAGCGCAACAACTATTTTCAGTTCCCTATAAGCCCTCTACAGATGGTACTGTGGAAAGGGCCAATGGAACCCTTTTATCCATATTATGCAAAATGGTCACTTCAAACCCCCTCCATTGGGATCAGTTCTTGCCTAGTGCCCTTATGGCGTATCATATCAGCTGCCACAGAATCCTCAAAATGTCTCCTTTCTGAGTTTTTTATGGTTGAGAACCTATGATACCTGATCTCCTAGCCTAAGATGTCTTCTCTGCTAACACTGATGATCTTGAAAACGCCATGAGGAAACTGGCCCAACACATTATTCAGTTGTAATATGAAGCTATGGCCAATCTAGCTAAAACTTTCATCAAAGAGGGCTAAGCAGCTAATGAGCTTAGACATACTTTACTGACTTTTCAAGTAGCTGCCTAGTTCTATACTATCTGTCAAGATTCTTATATGACTGGATGATAAGCTCTAATTATTTACTGTGGAATGGGTGAGATTGACCAAGCTAATTAGTCTAATTTTATTGATAAGATCACCTTGATTTAAGGCAATAGGGCGATACTAAGCTTTGGACAAATAATTAATGAATGGCCTCCAGATTAGGCAATAAGGTAATATTGACATATAAAAAGTATTTAGTATATTGCCTCAAACTAAGGTGATAGTGAAAGTAGGAATAGTAGACTCTGCCAAAACCAGTGAGAATACGGCAGAACTGAATAGTCTAAGAAAAAGGGTTGGTATTGACCAAAGTTGCTGATATATAAGTGAAATGAGAATATTGAAGGAGGAGGATTGTTAGTAGGAAATAGAGAGTGGAACAGCGAGGATTTGCTTTAAATACTAATTTAAAATAAAGAAGTGTTGTCAGGGCAATTACTCCATATTTATATATCTATTTAAGTGAGTTCTAAAGCTGGTGATCTCCATATCATCCATTTTATTGCTCAGTGGGCTTGACCCTGCGCAAAGCCCCGTTGGCTTATCTCCAATATATTGCTAAAATATAACACTACCATAGCTGTATTACGCCCAGAAGTGAGAAGCTTAAATCCAATTGGGAAGGTCCCTTCAGGGTCACTTATAAGCAGTGTGACAAATATTCCATCAGATTGCTTGCTTCTAAAATCACTATAAATGAGTGCATGGACGTTTTTTATGCCCTTATTCTCCTTATCATTCCTGAAGGGGGTAATGTTGGACAATTGGATGTTTGATGAGCCAATAGGAATATTCTGGTAAAGAATAATTCCAATTTTATTAATAATAAACCCTTGCCCAATATTCAGAAAATTAGTCAGCTTGGAGTAATACTATTACTCCCAACCTCTGACTGAATAGCTCAAATTTAGTTGCTATAAATATGCCAAACCCCCAGCAGAGTATAAAAACTTGCTCCAAAGTTTGTCCCCAAACTGCTTTACATTTAGTGCAGCCGCTTAAGGGAGAATCAGCATCTTTTATAGACTTGAAGAGGGTCTTAGGATGTGAAAACATTGTTAAAATAATTGTTTAGACCATTACTATTAAATCATTACCACATGGATATATCATGCCTGCTGTCAATCACTCTCCTGAACTCAAGTTAAAATGAGGTGAAGAGACTTTTTTTGAGTTTTTGTGTGCCCATTAGGGCACCCAGTGCATGCAACTTTGTGGGATGAAACCTGGGGTACTGCCCCCACCGCACTGGGGCTGTGTGAATCTAAGCACCACCAGAGTGGGCCTGACCGCAGGTGAAGAGACTTTTGAGCGTTTGTGTGGTGGCTCCCCCTTTTGGGTTGGGAGCCATTAGTGCTAAAAAGGATACTTTTAAGCTCTGATAGACTAATTATCATTTGCTAAAACGAGCCACTACAAGCCTAACTCAGATTCTGTCATGTACTCACTATTAACCATCAATATTTTAAATACTAAATGACAATAACTTAATAGAGGATCAATTTTGTCCCCATTTTTTACTAATAAATTCATATATATATTTATATAATCAACTTGTATTAAGTTCCATTAAAATATTCAACCGCAGTCAAGAGCTTTAATACTTCTACCACTGCAAGATTGTTAATCTGGTGCCAAAAGCAATAGCTAACCCAAATCGCCAGAATTCCAACAATTGGCTCATATTCTTGTTCCCTATCATCATATGGGGAAGTTATATTATGCTAAGGAATATACCCTCATGAACATGTGAAGTGAACACTTATCAACACCCTAACCCATAGGATTTATTGGATGGTGGTTGGCTTAAGCCAGACACATTGATGTCAAATAGCATCAAAGCTTGGAGACCCAGAAAGATTTCACCCAAGCTAACAGTGCATCCAATCCCTAACAGGTCAAAGTGTAATGAGTTGCTATACCAAGACAGCTTCTTCCACCTGGCACACTTTCAGTGAGCACTTGAGCAGTACATTAATTACTATCAAATGACTAGGGCCAGTGTATATGAGAAATTTGTGCTCAGCCAGCCTCTGGTCACTTGCTCCAACATTGGGGAGGCCACCCAGGTACACTCCTTCTTGGTCTGGTAGTCCATGGTCTGCATACACTATTGGTAACTTAATTATGGATGTGGATGGGTACCTGCACATGAGATGTTCTAGGCTATCTACTCCCTACATACAAACTGCACATAAAGCACTTGAACTTATAATATAAACCCACTGACATATTTAATTCTAATAGGCTCAACCTTCAGAGGATAAATGGATGATAAAATTTTAGGGTAGGGGGTCTTGTTGCATGACCTGATCCTGAGATAGTAGGCCTGCAAGTGATAAATAAATTGCCATAACTTAGGCATGGTGAGCCTAACAAACCGCCAGCATCCCATTGACCTTTTGGTCTATATTTAGAAACCTAAGGCTATGGAAAAATTCACCTAAAATATGTTAAAACCCTTTAGCTTGATAGTATTGTATTATAAATTAATCTCATTGAGACTACTAGGTTCACAACCACTGATGTAGTAGATACCTATATTGGCCTTAAGAATCCTATGTATAAGCAACTAACTATTCCTATGATGGGACCATAATCTCCAATTGATTGTACAACTTAACTCAGTGTATAATTTTTATATCTGCATATGGGACAGATTATCATATCATTCTCAAGGATCTGAAATACTGAAGTGGGGGAATATATTATTGCAATGGGCTGTGAGTCTGAAATATATAAGGCAAATTCCTTTAGGGAAGTAAATGCTTTGAATTTATAAATGGAAATAGCATAAGCAGGCTATACACACTTAGAGGTGTATAAAATATATCTAAAGAGGTTGGCTGCCACCTCATTTTGAAGCACTAACCAATAGTTTAGCATCTATCCTGGAGTAACCGTAGACTTGATAATCTTAAACTTTAGCTTCCCTATAAAAAGATGGGAATGGTTATTAGTAGATTAATAGTAGACTTCTGTATCCAATCACTCATGGTCATAAACTACCATTTTTCTGCAGATAAAGGTGGACCAAAAATACTCTTTATTAACCATTTCAAACTTTATTTTGCATGAGATTAATTATTTTTGAAAATATATCAAAATTGGTCTTAACTAAACAACCATACTGGCATCACTATCTCCAATACAATAAGGCTAATCTGTCAGATAAATAGGCGTTTACAGAGCTAAAGAGAACCTACCAAAAGCTTATAAAAGTTGCTCACCAAACGTAATCCGTCGTTCCTTCAAAAAGCCCACGTTATTTTAATTAACCTTGTACAAATGTTGATAAGTTGCACTTAAGAATAGTAAAACTAGCTGTAAGCGAAACGGGTGAAATGGAATTTAATCTGTTAGGTGTGATGGCCAAGTGTGGCATTAACGCTTAAGCTTAGATTGGATCAGCTCTACTCTAAAAACGACCGGTGCGCGTAGTTAGTAATTGGTGTTTTTCGCAAATTTCTTGGTATGATTTAAAGTTCCAAGTTTGGTTCAATTCCAATAGCTCGATAAAACTGTCAAGCTTTGCGCTTAGAATATTACCTTACATATTGAACGTTTTAACCTTATTTTGATCTCATTTGCAACTGTTCCACAAACTGTGAGCCCTTTCCATAAACTTTGCTTGGCGGATTTAAAACGTTTAAAAGTTTGTAAGGAGGATTGGATTGTCTACGACCACTTTTAATAAAGTAGGCTTGAGTTTAGTGGGTTCGCCCACTTTCAGCTTTTAAAGGATGCGGTTATAGAATGGGCTGTAACCATAGGTTGAAGCCTTGTTAGCTTTTAGTGTGTATTTAGAATCCGTTTTAGGACGGCGTTAGTGCAAGAGGTATACGGGGAGCCTAGGTCTGAGGCTCGACCCTCGAGGCAAGTGGATACCAAAGGAAAATGCAAGGTAGCGATGCCAGTTTCAAGCTAGATCCCAGCTGGTTCCGCCTGCTACGCTTCGTACGCTTATAAAGCCTTGGCGATCGCCGGCCTGCTCAAAGCTTGGATGAGCTTTGCTGGTTCTAGGCAGAGGGCATGGCGCAATCCCCGGCAGGAAGCGGGGCGAGGCTGTCGGGGGGCTGGTCGGGGGCTAGGCCAGAGACAAGCGAATTCGCGCTGAAGGAGGTGGCGATGGCTGAAGCGCGAGCCCTAGCATAATCATCGTCATCGTCCTGAATCCAAATGCAGGCTGACATCACCCTCTCTCGTCCCTGGCTCCGGTTGGCTTGCAGGTGTTCCTGGAGGTGGTTACGATGGCGTGGAGCCAAATAGGCTTGGCTGTTGGAGCTGCGTTTCTGAGGCGCTTGGTAAGCCAAGGGAAAGGACTTGTCGTCGTCGCCACTCTCCCAACGCTTCCAGGCTTCGGTATACCCTTGCTCCAAGTTGCGGACCCACCGCGGGGTGTCAAATAGACGTGAGTGATCGCGGGTCAAGAACAGCGCTTTGCGTAGCTCGATGAGCTCGCCTTGGCCCAGACGGTGGTCGAGAACCTCTTGATCGGCAGGCAAATGAGGACTAGAGGCCAACCCGAGGCGCTCGAGGACAACTAAACATCAGTAAAGGCAAGCAAGACAATTACCTTGAGAGTTGGTTGCTTTGACGTAGCGATAGGAGAGTGATGTAGCCAGCTTAACAGCCTGATCAGCATAGGACGCTTCACTGTCAGTAACCATACGCTCGCCATAGCCCGTTGCATAAGCAATGCTAGCAGCGACCCGCGAGCACATTTTATAGATGTGACGAGCATACGTAACTATCGGCGTCCCAGACCACAGGATATCGGCCGCAGTGGTGTGAGCATTACACTCCGGGGTGTCAAAGAACAAGTCGGCAACCCGGCCACGATGGATGTGGATCTGCTTGGGAGCAACATCAGTAAAGATAACCCGTGAAGCCACGTCACGCCCAGCAAGTTCTTCCGCCGCCTCCTTTAGATTTTGCTCTCCGGCGGCGGGGAAGCGCAGCAGCCATAGTATCGAGTTGGGGACACGGGACAAAATCTGCAACCACACCTTAAAGATAGCAGGGTCGATTTTATACAGCTGATTGAAATTGGCAAAGATCACCGTGTCGTCGTTAAGCATGGGGAACAGCTCCCGGCGCATTCTCCAGCGGCGGGTTTCCTCGCGCACCCATTCTAACTCCAGAAGCTCGCGTGGGCGGTTGAGGGGGTGAGGAGGGCAACGGCCCTCGGCATGACTGGCGTCCTCAGGATCCCGAAACCCCTGACGGTGGTCATTGACGAAGTAAGAGTGTGGAAGATAGATGAGACGTTCCGTATACACCCAGGTGTCAGAGTCCTCCTCAGGGTCAAGGTCCAAGGCGTCCACCTCGGCAACAAGCTCGCGCGGGTGCTCGCGCAGCAGAGACTGGTCGGCGGCAACCATAGCCGGCGGGCATACAACGGGGTCGGCGATAAACCAATCGCACCAGTTGCTACCCAAAGTGCCGGCGAAGCCCATGTAGGCCATGAGCACCGGGGCGGGGCGGGCGGCAAAGACCTCATTGCGCGCACCCTTGGTATAGCCATTGAGGTTAACAAGGATATGGATGCCATCGTGGACAATGCGTTCGACAATAGCCTGGGTCGACCATCCCGAAACGTCGAGAAAGTTGGGGGTGGAGCTTTGGATTTTGGCACGGTAAGGTGACATGTCGGGTGGAGTTGTGGCGTAACAATAAACTTCAAAGCGGGCACCATCGTGGAACCCAAACACCGACTGCATCAGATGGGCCAGAGGATGATTGTTGAAGTCCGAGGACACGTAGCCAAGCCGTAGGCGGCGCACCGGAGGCGGCGGCGGCGGATATACCGTAAGTGGCAGCCATGGCGCCGTCAACACCAAGTGTGAGATGCGAAGCGCATTGCGGTGGCTGATGAGACGAATCTGGCGCGGGGTAAGAGGATAAGTGAAAGTGTGAAACGGCAGCACCGTCGGCAGGGCTGGCAACGGGAGCCGGGGGAGAGCAGGGCGGCGGAAAGCCTCCAAATCCTTGTTGGTAAGCGAGGCAGCATCGATGCGCTGGGTGTAATGGTTCTGACGGTAGAAGCTAAGATACCAGCGGCGCTGCAACTGGCGTAAAGCGCGTTCAGTAGCCCGCACCATCCACCCGCCTTCATTAGCGACGCGAATACCAGGCCAAACCTGAGCCCAGGTCTTCAGCCGTATAGACCATAAGTCGGCAGCTTCGCTGTGCTGGAACGCACGCGCCAAATCCGCCAAAAAGTCTTGAGCAACAACTTGAAGCATGCCGCGCCCCCACTCGGCGCCTTGAGCTAGCTGCTTATCAACTATCAGGGCGATGCGATCAACCCACCCCATGTGAGTAACGTTGGTGTGAGGGTCGGTATAGCTTGAGCGACCACGCCAATTGCACACCCCCCCGAGAGCATTGACTAGGCCACATACCGCCTCCGTAAAGTCGGGATTAATTTCAACCGCCTTACGATACCATTCAATGCTTTCCTGAGTGCGGCCTGAATCCTTAAGAGCGTTACCTAAATTGGCCAACGCAACTTCGAACTTGGGGTTGCACTCGACTGCCCTCTCGTACATGCGAATGGCTTCGGTAATATTACCCATATCTTTAAGCAAAGAGCCCAAGTTGGTAAAAAGGTGGGGATGGCGCGGGTCAAGGTTCAGGCCATACGTGTAGTATTGTAGGGCAAGCGCAGTTCCCGACATCCCCTGAGGCGAAGCAGGAATGTTACTCAGAAGGATGCCCAAGTTGTTGCACGTCGATGGGCTCGGACTGAGCGACATGGACAAATAGTAAAGCGGCAGCAAGAGGGCCAAGGGCTGCGGATTGACACACGTGTCTTGGTAAAGCTTGGCGAGCGTCAGCAGGATCGCCGACGTCGTTTGGTTGGCTGAGTTTAAGGTCGCCTGGTGGATAGCATCAGCTGTGCGCGCGAGCTCCACCAGTCCGGGAAGGATCCCGCCCGTCTCAGGAAACACGCGAGCCGCCACCTGCAGGCAATCGGCGGGCTCAAGCAGGATGTTGCCCGTTGTCCCAAATTCAAAACGCGCAAGCTCTTCAGCAGACGCTGTAGGTTGAGGGTGCAGGTGAAGTTGGAGAATGTGGGCCATGACCTCCATGAGTGAGAGGCCACCAAACATGAGGCGCAACGCCTTCTCATACTCGACTCGCGCCTCCTCCACTTTGCCAACGGCGTAACGCATGTTGCCCTTGACGTAAAGGAGATTCTGTAGCCGCGGAATATAGCTAGCGGGAAGGCGTTGCGAAGCGGTCTTCGAGTACTCTTCGAACGGGACAGTGCCTAGCACGTGCATCTCAACAAAGCAGCAGACTTGATAAGCTTCTTCGTAGCGGGGATGGGCGGTAGTCGGATCAACCGGGTCAGTGGGCCGAGCCATGCTCAGCAGGCCAAGAAGGTTTTCGATGGCATCCCAGTAAGTCGGCTTAAGTTTAATGGCCTTACGCCAATATTGCTCCGCCTCCTTGTCTTTACCCATGGACCTTAAAGTGGTGCCGATATTGCTCATGGCTTCGACGTAAGTGGGGTCGATATCCAAAATCATGAAGTGGAATTTAAGCGACACTGGATAGTTACCCTGGGCATAATGAACGCAGGCCAACAGCAATAGAATCGGCAAGTGATTCGGATGCAACTGAATCAAGGTGTTGAGCATGGGTAGCAGGACGGGCGATTGGGGGGAAGTAGAGTAGATGGAGTGGGCGTACTGCAGCAGATGGTCCCGCCAGTGTAACGAGCTTGCATCCGTTATGCTAACGTTGGTACCAGGAACCAAAACCAAGGGCGCGTGCAGGGATGGCGCCGAATATCCGATCGAGTACGCTGAAACCGCACCATTTAAATCCACGGGCGCAAAGGTGCCCAGCGGGTGGCGGTGATCATACGCTGTCGCGTTATGGTTGAGGGCGTGTTGTAGAGCGTCTTGGGAGTACCCGGCAGGAAACTGAGCCGGATTGACACCGTACCGCTGACCGGTAGGCGTGGAACCCCACCCTGGCCCCCATTGAGGATTGAGCATAGAATACCCCGCAGGATTTGAGCGAAACTGATTCAGGTTTGAGGCCAGAGAAGTATTCGGCTGGATAGGCGGAAGCATAAACTGGGACTGGACCATATTGGCCGGATTGGCTGGGAGCCCGCTGTTCCATAGTGAGGGGAGTTGGAACTGATTAAAGTTGCGGTGCTGGAAGTTCATCGCATGGTCATACATGTAATATGACAAGATGTTGGGCGAAGGCGGCGGCATCATAAGGGCATCATTAATTGAGAACGCAGTGGGGACGGGCTGAGCAAACTGCCCGTAGCCAAAGCTGGTTCGAGGTGCACTTGGGGCCGGAAGAAAGTGCGAGTAGTTGTTCATAGGTGAATTGATCCAGGGCTCACGGTATCGTGCCGTCGTGATGGCAAAATGGCCGTATTGTAGCTCATTATTGAGATCCGGAGGCGGCACAGGATATTCAGGGCGCCTTGGGCCACTAGAACCCAAATGAGAAGCTAGGAGTGATGAGTTTGCAGCAGCAAAAGAAAAACCTTGCGCATCTCTATGGAGCTGAGGATAAAGGGGGGCAACAAAAGAGCCATTTAGTAAATTAGGGTTCAGGGCGGACTTCATGCTGTCTCCATAATAGGGCTCTTGTTGTTGAGACATGACCCTTTAAATAAAGCTATGAGGACATGTACTTAAAAGGCAAAAGAAGAAAAAATAAATCAGGAAAGGGGACTAAGGATTAATTAAAAAGCTTGGATGCTTGAAGTAAAAAAAAACTTTAAAAAGCATATGATTAAGCCACTTACTTAAAATTTTAGAAAAAAAAAGTCTAGATTTAAAGTAAGGTAAACGGCAGAGGATGAATTTATGAAATAGGTGAGGCTTAATTATCTGTCAAGCGAGTTACTTGCAGATTTGCCCACTTTAACACCGGAAGTTGGATGCTAAAGTGCTAATGACTTAGTCACTTGGCCAAGCTGTGGATTCACGTATTGTAACTTAAGCCTTGATCAGATTTGTGTCACTTTATCAGCATCGGTCATAGCCAGCCTTATTCTCCTTGCTAACCCCTGCTTGAGCCATATTTGACCAATCAAATATCTGGATCCCAATTTGTCTAATCATTTACTTCCATTCTCCTTTATAAACCATATCAAATCAAATTACAGGTGACTTCGATTTTGCAAGCTGTATCATAAATTATTTAAGTTTGAGCTGAAAATTATATAAACTATGAAATGGTTTCTATACATAGGAGATTAATTATTTATATAATAAATTTTTATATATAGGAGATTAATTATTTATATAATAAATTTTATATATGATATTATTTAAATAATAAAAAATAATTAAATTAGCTTTGAATTACTCCTTTCATAATAAATTTTAAGCTACCTCTATAATTTTAATTGTTTAAAATATCTATGAGCCACGGCTGCAATCAATTTTATTCATTGGTGATCTAGATTATGACACTGGATTATTATACTATTTCTAGTAGTCTATGTATTAATCCTCTATTCCTCAACTTTATCCATAAAACCTTTTCTGGAGTGTGAATGATTGATATGATTAGTACTTTATATAGGTTTTAAGCAAGAGCTAATCATTGAATAATTTAAAGTTTTAATTTGCTAGGTTTTAGTATACTTTAAATTGATAGTTGATCATTCTGGCTATTAAATTTTATAATAATAAAAGTATTTGTGGTGGGTTGACCTTAGGATAAATTACTCCACTGAGATTATTTCTAGCCAGTACAGGTTTTGAACTTGAATTGAACAAAATCTGTACTAGAATGGAAGCAGGAATTACCCTGCCAGGCTAATCACCTATGAATTTTTAACCAACTTTGAAAAAGAAGGAGGTCTCAATTCGACCTATATATATATTTTGTTTTTTTACTATATTTGTTCACACATAACTAAAACTACAGGACCAATTTGGATGCCTAAATTTTTCAAAAAAAGAGGATGCTCCAACTTGGGTCCCATTTTACTTTCTTAAGTATTAGTCCAGTATCTGACCATTAATTTAGTAAGAATATCAAAATGGACTCAGAAGCAATGGATTTCAATTGTGAGACCAGTTCATCGCTGGATAAACTTTATTCTGGCATTGGTGAAGCGATAGCTTCGAAGTAACTTTTGATATGTCCTATGGCTGTGGGTCTATTCAAAATCCAGGCAAGTATGAGATCATAGTGGGATGAGCTTAAGCACTATAGTTGGCTATCATTTTGCATATTTTGACTATAAAATCAAATAAGTTTGATAAACTGAATTATTTTAGATGGCAACTTTAAATTTAGCATAGATTGACTAATAAAATTAACTAAAATTATTAAAATTAATTACTGTAGATGGCAATCAGTAAATGTAGCATACATTGACTAATAAAAATAACTAAATTTAATAAAATTAATTACTATAGATGGTGATAAGTAAATTTAGCATAGATTGAGCAATAAACCCAACTAAATTTAATAAAATGAATTATTAGTATATTTGTTTATGAGATACTATATAATGAGTTTTATTTTTATAGAGAAATAGTGAGGAACAAAAAGGAATTATAATATATGGATTTTTAATAAAATTGGAAAAAAGATCTACTTTTAGAATGCACTAAATTTTTTTGAGAAAAAAGAGCTGAGGGTAAATTTTTTAAAAAAAAAGAACCTCCTTTTAAAAAGGCACTAAAAAGTATGAAAAAATCAAGAAATTATACCTCCTCAATAAAACTCTTTTTGAAGTCAGCACCATATTTTAACTGACTCATAATAGGCATTTATAATATATTTACTCAGCACTGTATACTCTAAGTTGAAGGGTGGGTTAGACGAGTGGGTAAAACTGCTTCCACCCCTAGTGCAGGTTTTGAGTTCGAAACCTGTACTGGCTAGAAAACATTCTCGGTGTGGTATATTTGTCCCAAGGTCGACCCACCTTGAATAATTTTTATACTCTAAGTTGCTTATAGTTTACACTTGGACCCAATACAGACATAAGATAGAATTTGTATTTGTGAGCAAAATTCTAAAACCCAGGTTAGAAGATGGCACCAACTTCAAAAAGGGTTTTATTGAGGAGGCATAATTTCTCAATTATTTCATACTTTTTAGTGCCTTTTTAAAAGAGGTTCTTTTTTCCCAAAAAATATAATAATCAGTACATCAATTTCTATAAAATCCTTATCAATTAAAATATACTTAATAAATTTTATAAGTAGACTAGTTTGCTTAGATAGTGATATCTCACTTAAGCCATCACAAATTAAGCAGTTTATATATATACCTTTTTTACTTCAATTTTACCATTTTTTATTTTGATTTCAACATTTTGCATATTTCAATATTTTGCAAATCAATTTCAACATTTTATACTTCAACTTCAGCATTTTATATTTTAATCTCAACACAGTTTTTGATGATAGTTTTATTTTATTTTAAATTTTAAATTTTATTTGAGGTGGGCTTACCTGGGGATGATACTGCACTGATGAAGGATGAAGGGGATTTGAATTAATGGGAATGTAGGATAAAACCTGGAAAACTTCCATGTGTGGCATATGATAGGCCAGGAACTCCATGAACTGCCTTATTTGCTATCTCAGTTTGGGGCATTGGTGTGCAATGCCAACACAGTCATAATTGTCCCCTACCCAAAGTTCATCTATCAGGATTGAACTCAGGGAGGCAGTGGTAGAGAGTCCATATTCTATCACTAGGGTATCCTCCCCTTAGTTTAATTTTATTATTACTGCTAAAATAGTGCAAGCATATTATTGCTCACTCTTTTTTCATAAAGATATTTGTATATCTCTTATGTCAAATTATAGTCTACCAAAAGATAACTCTGATGATGAGGAACTTAACGAGTCTGTAGCTAGAACTAGATATGATATAATCACTAAGGCTAAAATTTTAAAATTGAACTATAAAATATTAAATTTGAATATAAAATATTGAAGTTAAAGTGTAGAATGTTAATATTGATTTGTAAATGTTGAAATTGAAACACAAAAATATTAAAATTGAAATTGAAATACAAAATATTGAAATTAAAAGACAAAAGATTCTATCATATGCCGCGCATGGAGGTTTTTCAGATTTTATCCTCCTTTCCCATTCATTCCATTTCCCCTTAATCGGTGCGGTATCATCCTCAGGTCAGCCCACCTCAAATAAAAAAAGACAAAAGGTTCAAATTGAAATGCAAAATGTTACCATTTAGTACTAAAAAAAAGAAATGCAAAATGTTGAAATTGATTTGTAAAATGTTGAAATCAATTTTCAAAATGTTGAAATTGAAATTGAAATGCAAAATGTTAAAATCAAAGTAAAATTGGTATATATCAAGAATCTGCAAGATAGTCCTTGTGTCTATGACATAACCTTTAATTAAAGCATATAATAACATATTAATTTATAGAATTTTGGTCTATAATAATCTACTTTTTGATACTTGATTGCAGCTGATAATTTAAAAGTGACACATTATATTATATCTATCATAACTTTCTTAAATTTATTTAATAAATATAATTATAAAGTAATATTTTTTTCTCTGATTATTCCAACTCAGTAGAAAATTTATCACTTATCAACACTGGATACTATCTATATTATAATATAAAATCAATATTAAAAGCTTGTAAACACCAAGTTATATCAATTAGCAACCAAGGGTAATATGTATAAGAGTATAGAAGGATTACAGGCAAGAAGTTAAAAGGTATAGTAGCTATAAGTTCTATAACAGCTTCTCTACCTAGACCATTCTTTGCATCACTTTATAACTGGAAAAGGTCCCATACTCTACACTCACATTTCTTTTCTTAATGTGACCTAGCACATATGATAATGAAAGATAAGTTACTACCTTCTGCTTAAAACCTCTTCTGATAAAGCTTCACTTTTCTATTAATGCTAACCTGAATAAAGTAGAGTAATATGCACAGAGATTTAATCAAAAAAGGTAGAAGGCTGATTTTCCACCATTTTCCTTAAGTAGGTTTACTTTTATTTTATTACTAGAACAAGTATAAACAACTCTACCATTTATTAGAAGATAATATAACACCTGGCCAGATCCCCAGCTAGCCCATCTAGCCCATCTCAAAAATAAATTTGGGACATAATTTGGCTACTAGATTTATAGATTAGGTAAAAATAAAACCTTATGTAAAAGTATATCTAAATTTTTGGCATGTTATAAATTTAGATTTGGGTACTAATTTAGTAATCCCCATTATTTACAACCCTGATGAGCTCAAATTATTAATTGTTGTCAATAGCTTATGGTCTTTTTTCTTTAGTGCTCAACATTTTATATTTTCTTATGAAGTTTTATTTTTAGCTGTCAGAGATTCAGGTATAAATTTAGACACTAATCACATGCACAGAGGGTATAGAGTTTATGTAAGGATAGCCAAGTTATCCAAGTAGCCTGATTCAAATAAACCTATTGACTAGAAATGTTCTAAAGTTACAAATAAGGGAAAGTACTGGGTCAACCAAGATGACATATTTGAGCTCCAAACGGTACTAAGGGTGAGAATATTTGAGGAATATAAAACCAGGTGAACTTTTTAGGTTTGAACCATAGATGCTAGTACATATAACCTTACTTGGTTACAGAAAGTTACACAAAGTTAACTACACTCTAAAGATGCACCTTACTTCTTATTAGATTATCTCAAATAACTAGTACTAAAAAAAAGATTATCTCAAATAACATATGCAAATGTGACTTGTTAAATAGATACCCAGGATCATTTAGAAAAATATAGAAAAACAATTTTCTTGTATTAAAAAAATTTACAAGTGAAAATATTTACATATTAGTAAGCTCACCAACCTTGCTTGATTAAATGTTTTTAGTAGCTGTTATTTTATATGATGGGCCAAAACCTGATACATTGCCCAAAACACCAAAAAGAGCTTTATGGATTAAAGAAATCAAACCTCAAGATTAGACAACTGTAGTTTATTAAATAGTACAAAATGTAGCTGCAAAATGTAGCTATAACTTTCTAAAAACCAAAATGGGGATTCTCTTGGGCTTGAGGAAGCTTATATACCAAACTTCAGGAAATATTTATGCACATATGGGTGTAATACATTGTAAGAGCATTGAAGCATGCTTGTGGCCATCAGATAGAATTTTGATTATCTTATAAGCTATTGATCTTGCAATTGGGAGGTCCAACATTGTGAAATTGCTATATTGCTTTACTAAGCTCCTAAAAATAAGTGCTCTTTTGAGTTATGAAAATCATAATTGACACAATTTGGTAGAACTGTATCATGACAATTTAAAGGTAATATATATCAGTTTATACTTATTTTTCAAGCAAGTACTTTTAATTACTTTTGGTGCTGATAGATATAGTTTTCTTGTATCTATTGTTTTATGTCTAGTCCATGACCTAATTATGTTTTATGGTCATCTAGGGAGTAATTGTTAATAATTTTAGTTGATACAACTCAAACTAATATTATCAATGTACTATCTGTAGGGGGTGGAAGGTGAGTCAGTAGGATGTACAGCTACCAACCTGAAGGTTGCAGGTTCGATTCCTGCCCTTCATACATTGATCGGGGTGCCAGCCAAAGGAAGCTATTGGCAGTTGGTAGGTCTAATAACACGAAAACCTTACCCATGATGTAACCAGAAAAATTTGAGTCCCGATCAGGAGGTGGAAAAACTTTCTTTGATGGAGTTGACCCTATTCGGGTTTCATGTCATTTATTTCTTTCTTTTGGTAATACCTGTCCCCTGGTCAGCTTGCCTCAGTTAGATAAAGTGTACTATCTGTATGCTATTTAATAAAATTGATAAAAAAGCATTTAATTTCAAGTACACAGGTTAACTAGCACACAAATAAAAGGAATTATATGAAGACAGCAATCTTTTTAACTTTAAGAAAATCTTATTTGTTGCAAATAGGAAAATAAAAGCTGAATAGATAAACCCACCATAGTATTGACTACTGGCAGCAGCTTGGAGGATTTGCAATGAATAGTCTTTAGTGGTAGACTTTAGCACCAGATAACATCAAAACAGATCCCCCTCATAATGGCAATTCATATTATATGCTCCTCTCATTCCTCATTCTCATTAGTACAATTAATCAACAACAAATATCTCTAAGAAATTTCTGGTCAACCACATAGTTGGGAAATATTGGGCCAATAAGGTATTGAATTTGATCTAGTTTCCATAAATAACAGTAGTCAGCCTATATATTAAAAACTCTGGTGGAAAGGCCAAAGAGAATAATTATAGGCCTATTTGTAATGTATCAAGTGCAGACTGGTCCACAAATTGATCTAGTTAGTAAAATTTCAGATTCCACCAAAAAATCAAAGGTTGAGACATATGATGCAAATGAAAAGAAGATCAGATCATGAATTGGTGTATCAAAGGTAAGAAATCCAAAATTAAGGAGCAGAGACTGATCCAGTGGAATATGACACTAGCATTTCAAATTCTCTGAATAATGATAAAATGGGATATTGAGCCTTTGCAGACAATGATCTGGTCATTTATCAAGAGCTTTGGGTAGAGGAGAATCTTAGTTAAGAGTTTGCAGTTGGTATATTAAGATAAAGATGATAAATAAAAATCTAGTTTGTCTTATATGAAAATACCCAATGTTCAAATAAACATTGCTATCATATTTAACTGGTTTAAAATACTTTTATTAATATATATATTTAGAATCCAGATCTGGAGGATGAGCTCAAGTAGCAAGCTAGGCCAATCCTTGGCCTCATTCTCAGCACTGTCCTAGGAACAGACCCTGCTGTTGGCATGCAGCGTTTCTAGGACCATCATTATATAATATGTCATGACATACAGACATGGTGCGTAGGCTTAGGAATGTGTCTCTGTGGGCTTATCTGTAATGTGTTCAGTGACTTGGCTGGCACTGTCAATTACTTTGTGGTGTACTGGCTTAAACCACTTTATATATTAGACAAAACTCTCCAGAAAGCCTTCTGCCAGTAATTTAATTCCGCTTTAAATTCCTGGTTGTCTGTGAAGTTCAGTTAGTTCAGATTTTAAAAAGGCCTGCCAAGGGTCCAAGAAAAGGATGTAATCATGGTGGTCATTAGTTGGTTAACTAAATATGCCAAGGTCTACCATGCACAACTAATCTTTCAGTGAAAGAAAGAAATTTTTTTGATGACTAGATTTTTTTTCTGGCATGGGTTATTAGTAAAAATGTTTAAGATGGTGGACCCCAGTTTGTGTTAAGTTTTTGGTCAAATTTTCTTATAATTTGAAATTGCCCATGTCAATCCTCAGCATATCATACTCAGTCTGATAATCAAATGGAGAGATTGAATCAAATACTTTATCAATATCTCTATTGTTATATTTTGGATAATTAGGATTATTAAGTTTTGTGGGTGGCCCAGTTTGCATATAATAATCATTGACAATTGTCAATGCTAATAGCCCTGTTTTTGCAAATCATGTATTAAACCCTATATTGGATGGGGTTCCAGAGGTGAAGTGTGTCAGGGGGCGGATGAGATAGCCCAAACCATGGTGGAAATCAAGTGTTTACTATGGGTGAACTTGGAATGAGCCATTTTATGGCAGAAGTGTCAAGTGGACTGACAAAGAGCCCTATATCTAATATCTGGCCCCTTGAATTGAGTGCTAATGGCAGCTAAGAACTACACCATGCTGGTGAATAGTCAGAAGCTGGATTCAAAGTTTTTGGGTCCGTACAGAATTATTTGAGCTACCATTAAAGTCAGTTTTAAGCTGGAGCTACTGGAGAGGTCTAAGGCTCATTCAGCAATCCATGCTTCACAACTACATCCGTTTAAAGGGAAAGGACTGGATCAGCTGGGACTACCAAGCCCTCACAAAGAGGATGGTTAGAAAAATGAGGTTGAGAGGATACTGGAAGTTCAGTGGGTTGGGGGCTGGCAGAAGTTCTTAGTGAAATTGAAAGGATAAGCAGTGGAGGAGGCAACGTGGCAAGCAAAATAAGAATGAGCTTAGTGCCCATAGAGGTCTGGAACTTATGGGCCTCACAGGAGGGTTATCTAATTGAATCAGGCGCAGCCTGGTCTGAACATCAACCTATCTAGGTTAGTTTCAGATTCTGCCAGGAAATTTAAGGTTAGGCAAGATAAAAATGATATGATTGGAAGATCAGATTGTGAATTGGGGTGTCAAAGGTAAGAAATATGGAAAATCAGTAGCAGAGACTGATCCAGTGGAATATTACGCTGTCATCACAAATATTAAGAATAATGATCAATTGGGATATTGAGCCTTTGTAGACAATGATATGGCATTGCTCAAGAGCTTAGGGCAGAGGAGAAGCTTAGTTAAGGGTTTACAGTTGCTATATTAAAGGAAATGTGATAATAAGGATTTAGGTTTGTCCATTATGAATAATCAACATATAACAAACATTGATCTCATTTCTAATTTGGTTTAAAATGCTCTTATTTATATAAAAGTATTTGAGGTGGGTCAACCTTGGAACAAATATACAACACTGAGAATTTTATAGCCAGTACAGGTTTTGAGCTCAAAACCTGCACTAGAATGGAAGCAGTTTTACCTGCCAGGATAGCCACCCTCACTCTTATTTATATAAATATATGTAAAATTCAGATCTTGAGAATAAGTTTGAGTAACAAATTAGACCAAACGTTGGCCTCATGCTCAGCACTGTCCTGGGGCCAGACCCTTCTGTTGGCATGCAGCGTTGCTGGGACAATCATGTGAGAATATGTCATGACATCCAGACATGATGCGCAGCTTCAGGGATAAGTTTCTGAAAGCCTTCTCATAATGTGGTCATTAACCTGGATGGTACTACCCAATTCCATTGTGGTATAAAAATGCAAGCCCACTTGTTACACTATTAATGACAAGTCATATGCTGTTTTGTGGCAAAATAATAAATAGTAAATAATATATGATAGGTGATACAAAACCAAGGCTGTAGCAAAGATAATTGAGATAATAAGGAATTGAGCTGCACCATCAGGGATAAGGTTTCAATATTTCATTATAATTGCCAGTAGCTAGAAGGGAGCGGCCAAAATTGCCAATTAGAATTTAACACATCTTTGAAAAATTCATATAAAGCATGAGCTGCAGGGTAAAGTATTTTATGGTAAACAAATACTATCAGTTAACAACAGCATAGCACACCAATAAAACCCTTTTTTCTTAATAATTTTTAAAATATGAAGTTAAGGAAATAAAAAATAACCAGATGGTTTGTCATAAATTTAAAATACTATTGCTTTATGAGACCTTTTCCAGATCTATATATTATATTTATTTTAAATTAATTGAGGTGGTCAACCTTGGGACAAATATACCACATTGATAATTTTTTATAGCTTTACAGGTTTTGAACATGTGTTGAACAAAACCTGCACTAGATTGGAAGCAGGATTTACCCTACCAGGCTAATTACCCTTACTTTATTCATCTATTATCTTGTAAAAAAGGATACTATAAATCAAGTCTGTGCCTCAGATAATTTTTTATTTGAGGAAAGCTGACCAGGGGATGGACATTACCAAAATAGAAAAAGAAAGTATTGACATGAAACCTGAGCAGAGTCAACTCTGTCATAGAAAGTTTTTTTCACCTCCAGATTGGGACTTGGATTTTTCTGGTTACATCATGGGTAAGGTTTTTGTGTTATTATACCTACTAACTGCCAATAGCTTCCTTCAGCTGGCACCCCAATTGATGTGCAAAGGGCGGGAATCAAACCTGCAACCTTCAGGTTGGTAGCTGTACATCCTACTGACTTGCCTTCCACCCCCCGCCTCAGATAATTTTACTCTATAAAAGTTCCATTGTTTCTAAATAACATACATAAATAGTTCTAATCATCTATGATCTTACTCTTCTATAAGTTCCCTGAGGTGAGTGTTTCCAAAATATTTTCTTGTACCCTTCAGCTAATTGTAGACCTGTCCTAGATAGCTGTTGTTATACATAACCTTTTCTTAAGAATTAATATCTGCTTTATAAACCTGCTCAGTGAATTCTACTAAGTCACACTGGTGCTCAATTAAGGAACTTAGCGCCAGATTTATTTACCAGATGAAGGCTTACTATTTTCATAATAGTCAGGATTGGACTCCAAAATCTGAATTTTTCAGCAATGCTGTTGTTGGGGTTTGTAATGATAAAAAAATCAAACACCCTGTTGGAATTTGTGATGGTGAGAGAGTCAAACTACATTCTCCAGAATCAGGTTTCAACAAATTAGCTTTTGTGCCACCATGAAAACCAGTGATGTCACAAATAGAAAAACCCAATATGATAAAAATAAGAAATTGTTGCAAGGTAAATATTGCCTAAATCCACCTGTTAACAGGTTGAGTGAAACAGCTTCTTAAATCCCAGTAATTCCATTCAAAAAACCCAGGATAATAGGGTCACAATTATCCATATGCCAACAGATGACAAAGGCCCTTTTTTGACTTTCATACTAGATGAGAGAAAAAATATCTAGCTGAGGAAGACCTAGTTGCTCCTTAAAACACAGAGCTTTTACTCATACTATAAATTACAACAAGTTTACTACAAGAAATTGTTCCAAATTCTTCTATTTTTGGTTGGTATAGATTTTTACAATCTCTTGTAGTTTTAAAATGTCAAAGCTTACAAAAGTCTTGACTATGGAAAGTGCTATTTCAAACCATTCAAAGATGAAAATGCCTATTTATCATTGCTTAAAGCCAATTTCTTCTAAGGCCATCCCAAGAGAAGCTAAAATATCTAAACAGAACACCCCTGGTCACCCAAAATCTTTTAACTTAGGCTTACTAGTGATGTAAAGCCAAGGGTGGTACTCACTACATCAAGCTCTAAGTTGTTGACATATAAACGTTAATCTCACCATAAGGTATGATTCTACCAATGGATTCCCCACCCCAAAGGGAAAAGAAGCATCAACAGATGGATTAATACTTCTAATATGAAATTTCTCCCATGCATCCAGAAAGTTTATATTTATAAGTTAAATTTGAGTTTACCCCACCCCTATTTTGATTTTACTATTCTAGTTCAGTCAATAATAAGGATAGTACCATCCAAAAGCTTCTAGATGGGAGCTACTATAATGTGAGTTGTTCCAGGTGCTCTCACATCATGGCTGTATCATCCTACATGAGAAGGAGTTACACTTTACCCACACTGGCTGTTAACAAGCTAGCTACAGGAGTAAAACCTTACATTCATCTCTTTTTACATCCTACGCTCCATCACCTCCTTCAACTCATGAGGTTACACCATCAGTAGGTGATTTGACACTGGGTAGTAGCGCATATATAAACTATGGTATTGTAAATTTCTATGAGGCTATATAAGGTTAGTTCCTACTAACAAGATGGATTGAGCCATTCATCCCTTAAGGACAAAAAAGGTTCAAACCCTAGGGCCCTGACTCTTCCCAATTTTCTGACCTAGGGCATAACCTAATGAGAGATGGGTATCTACTTTTCCTCCCTTCTTACCATGTTCCTCCCCTCAAATTACTCCCAAGTCCAAAACTAACTTAGTTTTAGAATCTGCAGAGTATATATAGAAAAAATCAGACAAATCTGTTTAGATTTAGGAGATTTTAGAAGCTCAGCACAACAGTTACTATTTTTTACCCCAGACAGTTGGCCCAACCAGGAGCTAGCTTAAATGAAATTAGTGACACCTGTGGCGATTCTGAGTGCAAATAGTTTATCTAAAAAGTCAGATTTTGAAAAAAAAATCTAAGAGAAAAAGTCAGAATGAGGATTGAACTCTTTATCAAATTCTAAAATCATCAAAACAAATTAGACATTCAAAGCTTATCAAAATGTCTTTATAATAGCATAGAAATTTTATCCAATATTGTCACTATGGATAATCAATCATCATAATAATTTCTATCACTATCAAATTAGAATCTGTTTAAAACTGGTAATCATAGTATTCATCAATAGAAGCTATCTCTATACCATAAAATTAGGCTTATTAACCTCTTCCTCTCTGTTACAACATAAAACCCAGCACCCTGCTAATAGTAGAGTGCCTGGTACTTTATTAGATACAATCCCATTAAAAACTATTAAGATGATAGTTGGTAATATTTTCAAAAAAATAATGAACATCATTTTTATAGGTTTTGTGACTTTAAAAAAGGACCATCAGTTAGCTCTACAAAGAGAGAAAACTATGGTGGGAATTTCTATTCAGTTCATAAAATTGTAGCTCAACCAATATGTTAAGATGACAACATGCCAAAAGAAAACTGGACTCTGAATGTGGTTGCTTCAGCAGCCACAACAGTAGGCGCATACTACTAAGATGCATCTCATCAGAATTAGGTGAAGGAAAATGGGGAGGAGTCCTTGTCATTGGGGGTTGCAGCTTCCAACGGTTGGGTTTGAACTAGCACTTAAAGGTTCCTCTATCATTGAGGCCATTAAACGTGACCCTTAGGTGGTGTTTACTTTGAAATTACAAACACTGTGGATTTTAATAAATTTTGACAAAATAAATAAAAAATAAGAATTTTTGGGGATATAGTTTTATTAGGGAAAAAAATGAAAATAAAACCAACATCCTATCATATGTAGAGTGCTAGGTTTTAAGCTAGATGGGGGAGAGAAAGGCTCTTAAGCTGACTTATGGTAGTGGGGAACAATTTATTTTTTAATTTGTTAATGAACAGTTTTAATACCCAATTTACCATCAATAATATTGGCAATGGTTCCAAGCCATTCCCAGGATGTTTTTCTGAAACCAAATGTCTTAATTTACTTTATTAAATATATAATGGAGTGTTAGGTTTGATCCCATTTTTGGTCTTTTCTTTTTGACTTTTTGCTTAATTTTGGCTTGCAAGGTGAGTTGTCCCTACTCAGATTGACTTCTGGTTGAGTCCCTTTGTTAGATAAAGGATATAGGAACTATGGTTGAGAGCTTTTGTGATTTCTGAAATCTACACAAAGTTTTTGATTTTTTAGATAAAAATCTTCACATTTTGACACTTAAATGGGGTTATACTGAGAGGTGGATGGGGAAAAAGTATTGGGTAAACAGAGAGGGGAAGCTGCAACCCATCTCTCATCTAGGGTATACCCTAGGTCAGAGATCTGTTAAGAGGTAGGGCTTTGGAGTTTAAACCCTTCTTGGTCCTAAAGGGGTGCATAACCCTGCTCAGCCTGATAGCTGGAGACAATGGACTTACACAATACTAGAAACACCCCACTCTCACCTTCATCCTGGCAGGAAGCAAAAACCCTTCTCCAATTTCTCATGAGTTGACCCTTAAAGGTAGAACGTCTCCTTGTAGTCTGTGACTTTTGTTATGGGTGTTAATAAACCTGCACTTACAGCCTAGTTTTCTCTTGGCTTTCTTAGATCATAAAATTATAACCTAACATATAAAAAAGATTGTAAAACAAAGTACAAATTAAGGGTTTAAGTGCATCAGGAAAAGAAATTAATTACCTCAAAAATGCCTACCATACCCCCTCCTATAGTACTAAAGAATCCATTTTGGTTCATATGAAATCTTTGCGTCTTAAGGATTCAGTACATTACATTAATATCTCAAATGAACCTTTAGGAATGGTTGAAATCCTTATAGACCCCAAAGTCCTGGAATCTTTCTTATTAAACCTCTCTGGTACACTAAGTTAAAGAACAGTACCAAGTAGACTCAGTTTATAAAGCTCTTGCTGACATATGTCTCAAATTAGACCCTACAGATCCCAATTCTGTCCCTCTGTCATATGCTTGGGCAGCAGCTATGCACACACATTAATAAACAGATAACTTAAGAACTGGAAGACTCACCAGTTCAGAATTAGGCCAAAATGTTTGTTCCCTAAACAAGTAATTATATTTGGAGATGTTTATCTTGTTATTCCCCATTAATATCAAAATAGTACAACGCAAGGTGAAAGTAAAGCCCTTGTGGACACAGGATCCACAATAAATTACAATAATTTGAAGGTCATGCAGAATCTGGATCTTTAATTACCCCTGATCCACCTGTTTGGGGTGTCAGATACCAGAGTATCATCTTAATATAAAAAATATCAATTAGAAGAACTCTTTGAGAAGATCACTGAATAATCCTACTCAGGCGTTTAAAGAAGACCCATAAATTTACTTTATGGATAAATTGACTAGTAGAAATACATTAGCTGGTAGTAGAAAATCCTCTCAGGGTTAACTCAAGACCTCAGTTTTCTGAAAAAGAATGTCAGTTAGCTGAAGTAACTGAAATACAGGACTGAAGCAGCAACTCCATTGACTACCTCATGTAGTTACAAATTGAAAAATGACCTCAAAAGATACAAATATGAAATCAGCCCAAAGGTAATTTAAATAGCACAAAGTCTTATCCAAACAGATATTCAGAGTGCATTTCTCATCTACACATTTATGCTACAATATAGATCTATAAATTTGGAAGTGGTATCCAATGAATAGCCTCAATTAAGATAGCCCCCCTCTATTAATTAGATTGTTCATTTTCCTTATGGGGATTATTTTGTTAGAAGTAAGATCAAAACTCCCAAGATGTTCTCTAATAAAGTAATACCTTTCTATTAAAAATCTCTATTTTGGTGACTTTGCTTCAATAAGTTCCTTTGCCTTTTACCATAGGTTGGATACTCTACTTATTGGACCTAGCAAGACTTGGCCAAACTTAGAATTAACAAATTACTTGTTAAAGTCTTAAAATTGAACTAAGTTTTGACTGTAGGGCTTCTTGGGAATAGCAATATCAAGCCTCTCAAAGACAGAAGACCTACAGGGGGGCATCTAGTGTCCCCATGACCAAACTTTCTCTCCGCAAGCCACTGCATTTTATTGCCCATGAGTTTGAATTTGTGGAGAACTTTGTGGCAATACCAAAACTAATATACCCAGTGATTTTGGGGTAGGATGGTGATAATAAAAGTCAAAGAGTAGTGACTTATTGAGGAACAGGCTAGCCTTTACCTCCAATTCTTATTTAAATGAAATGCCCCTCATCCCCAAGCTGGCAGCAGGAAATGCAGTGATAGCAACAGTAGAATACTCCTCTACTAATGTTGTCCTTGAGTTACATACTTTGACTCTTACCCTTAAAAAGTTTAAGCCATTTTTGATGAAGAAGGTGCTAATAAGCTTCCAAGGCTCTCAGAATATGATCTGAGAATTAAGCTGACGGTTGACATCATCAAACAACTACCTTTTATATTCCTACATAGATGAGAAAGTTCATGAATTAAAGACATAGATTGATGAAATGGTGATTGATGAGTAATGGTCAAGAAAACATCTCCTGTTTCATCCCATTAGTTTTCATGCAGAAACCAGATGGCACACTGACACCTTTTGTGGACTATGTATATCTGAATATGTTACAATCTTTGATCAATATTTGCTACCCTTTTTAGGCTGCAATTTCTCAAATAAGATTAAAGTTTATAGTTTTCTTAAAACTTGACTTGGTGAACGCTTTCCAAAAATTGTGGGTCAAGTCTGGCCAAGAGTGCTGACATATACTTATATTTGTTATGAAGTATACCAGTTCAAGGTTATGACCTTTGGGTTATAAACGCGTTGACTCTCTCAGTATTGCATTGATGATGCCCTGGGGATATCAGTTTCTCATTTTCAATATCATATGTGACAGCATCTTAATCCACTCACCAATGCTGAACAATATGAAAAGATTTGGTGTCTGTGGTGGCAGCACTCCACAAATCTGGCCTAGTTGCTAACCCATTTAAATTTGAGTCACATAAAGATGAAGTTCAGTTCCTGGAGTATGTGATACTAAAAGATGGTCACAACATTATACCTTCCAAGAAAGATGCCATTCACTTTTGAACCATTCTGTCACCACAGAAGCAATTGCTTAGCTTCCTAAAATCAGTTACTTTTTCTCAAGAAGTTCCCATTATTTACTTAGGAGCTTACCTTGCATCTTCACCCTTAACATGTAAGGACGTGAATTTTAATTGGAACACTGAGTGCCAACATGTTTTTGTAGCAATAAAAGAGAGTTTTACTGCTGTCCCTGTTCTTTGTCATTTTGAAAAAGGTAGGAACTTTATTATAGCTTGTGATAACTCTGATACCGCAGTTAGTGCAATACTTTTGCAAGAACACAATGGGTGGGAACATTCCATAGCTTAATTTTCTAAAAAGTTTAGTGCAACAGAGCACACATAAGCAATCTAAAGTAAGGAGTTGGCTGCCATAGTTTAGTCATTGATGTATTACCAGTATATTTTACAGGATGCTAAAAAACTATAGATGTGCACATAAATCATAAGTCACTTACTTACTTACTATCACAAACTTAAAAGTTGGAGCACAGACAAACCAGAAATCACCGCAATCTATTCATCTTTAACTTCAACTATAATTTGACAAGTGGTTTACACACATCTTGCTGAATTTTCTTGGTTGCACTCTGCTTATGGGGCCTGACTTTAGTGCAGACTAAGATTTAGTCAACGTGATTCCATATGAGCAAGTTGTGAGCCCACCACCACTAGCCATTGCCACAATCATTCCCTTGCCACCACATTCTAAACCCAAACCCAGGTTGCCAACCCCCCTGCTGTACCTTCTGCTGGTTCAGAGACTATTAGAGATGCAGTTTCATGTGACCTACAATTACTCCACCTGAAGTTGAAAGTTCAATCCTTAATGATGTGTTAGCTTCTTAAGTTTCTGATCCTGAAGGGCTCGTCCTCCTGACTAAGATTCAAACTGACATGGCCACACCCGAATGGTATTCCCAAAAGGATAGAGTAATATACTACCACAATCAGAGTCTGGGTTCCTGCTGATATGAATTTGTGGCAATTGATTTGACCAGCCATCTTTATAATATTGATCTAATTAATTTTATATTTTACTAGTAAATAAACATGGACTTTGAGTGATCTGGGCAAAACGCCAATGTAAATATGGAATTAAGTTACTATGGATTACTTTTCCTGAAACCCTGATTTTTATATGTTATTATTAACTGATAGTATTAAATTACTTATTAACATTGAGTCAGCGTCTTCAATTGATGATAGTCACTAGTGAAGATAAAATACATAGCCCCTCTGATATTGAAACTCTCAAATCCCTAATACCTTGATTACATTAGCCCTGTAACCTGGTTTCATATCACCTATCACATATTATTTATTATCAACTATTTTTCCCTACTCTAGCGTAAACTTGTCTTTTGTAAATTTAGCTTTCTTAAAACATTTTTCCAAACCTCAGGCTTAACAAAATAATCTCTATTCTGATATAATTTAACTTGAGGCTAATCTCCAAGTGGCCATGTCTCACAACTATAATGTAATTGACCAGAAATTCACATTGTACTAGAAGTTATTAAAATTGAACCAGAAGGAACAAAGGTTTTTGGAGAATATCTGAAGGAGACTATTATGGTAAATGGAATCTTATTTTTATGGTAGGTAGGTACAGCTGAAGACTATCATTATGAACCCCCTTTTAGCCCTTGAGTCACTGCCAGTATTCTATATGGTGCGCTCTTCCTTTGGTTTTTATAATATAATTTTTACTTAAATAAGGTTTATTGTGTAGTTTTTTAAGGCTAATGTCTCCATATATTACCTCAATAGTATAAGTGCAAATTCACCTTTGACATCAGAACCTGATACCTATGTGCTTGTTCTAACATTTGGTGCTCACTACATAAGGCACTTTTTGCACTCTGTTTTCCAGAGATTTTATAATGAATCAGCCAAAGCATTATTGTTTTTCTGATCCCAATTATTTTATATATGTTAAAAGAAGCAGCATTAGAGGCCCTGCATTTCTATGATTTAACTATTTGTCAGCATAATGACCTTATGGCGGCCAGCTTTCTAAGATCTTGTTGAACAAGATTGCTGGGTTTCAAAATTAGAAAATAAAATATTGAGAAAAAACTGAAGCTGTCTTAATGGATTTGTTCAAACTTTAAATTATGATGTTAGAGTCTAATATTAATCATGAGAAGAGTATTAGCTCCCAGAAAAAGATAGTTTTCACCCAATGGGTGGAACTTAACATAACAAAAGTTTAACTCTTAATCTTCAAGAAGGAATTAGAGAAGGTTGAACAACGATTCATGGCAGAGAGCCGCCACTTTTCTGGTTTGTTGACACAACTCCATCAGGAGCTTAGGAATAACTGTGTTAAAAAACAGGTTGATCTTTATTGGCAGGCGAGGCTGAAGGCAATGAGCCACTGGTTTTGCCTCCATTGCCTATCATTTTTACAAATTTACAAAGTGCAAGTATTTCTGGGTCCACTGATAATTTGGTGATACCACTGAGTTGATTGCTTTCATTGCCAATTATGGATTCCTAAGCACCTTCTGCTCAGGCTGTACCAGCCAGCTAAAGTCAGTATGCTACTGCTCCTCAGTCAGATAATGTTGAGTTTCAATCTAAAAAATTTTGCAGCCTTCCCTGCCATGCGAAATTGGATGTCAACATATTTTTAATTCAATTAACTTACTAAAGTTTGACAACACTGGAAATATACACAAATTTGTAGATCTTTAAAGAATAAGCACGTATGGTGCTCCTGAGACTGCCATGTTGGATACCATGATGAACTCTTTGAATTATGAGATCCAAGAGTTAGTAATAATAAAATTAAAAGATTCTGGTATGACTTACCATAATGCCAAAGATCTCATCATACAGGAGTTCAGAACTTTTGAACTGATGACAACACTAAAACGGTGTACCTTAATCTCTCTTTTAACAAGGATGAGTCTGTGCATCTTTTGCTAAATGATTTTGTCATGAGGCTCAGGTTTTGTTTGGGTCAAATTGTTAAATGTTTTGATACAAAAATTGCTTTTGCCATGCCTGCAAGCTATATAAGGAATTATACCAAGAAATGTTACCAGTACTTAATGAAGAACATAATAAAGTCAAATGGTAAGTATTATTACCAAAACGGCATCATTTTTGAGGCGCCTAATTAAGTCAACCAGAGCTGAGAGAAGTAGATGATAGGCCCATATTTTCAAAGTAAGTAATAGACTTGGTATTACCTCCTCACTCTAATAAGCTAGATGTCAGTCATATATATTGTCATATATGCCACCTGATAGGGCATTATTTTAGTTATTGTAAAGCTTTTTGATTTTGAACCCACCATATGTTTGTTAGATAAGGATACTGACTATGATTTGGTAAAAGAAGAGGTGAAATAGAGAATGGATATTTTACTTCTGCCACAATTAGCACAATAGTAAAACCTATTAAAGGTGGACATCCTTATAAGTAAAAGGAAAATTTAGAAAAAGAATTAGGGCATTTTGCCACTGCATTTTCCCTTTAATGAACACTGAAGAAGTGGCAGAGGAAACTATTTCCCACTGTCAGAAAACAACTCTACCATAGCAAGTAAGTGTGAAACGAGTCTTATGTCTAGAAATTAGAGTACCAAGAGCTTCCAATTGCCTCTTACAATAAGCTCAAGCTGAAAAAGGTCCATGTGGCCATACCTATTAAGGACTTAAGGGTTTTAAGCCTTATGTTATGCAATGACTTACATTTTACTTAAAAACAAGATGTCATTTTGGACAATAATTTGGTCAATGTGGGTGATGCTTATTATTCTGAATGTGCTACTACTAATTTTAGCGTAAAAAAGCTCAAGGAGATAGTTATAATGGGTAGCTGGGAAATTAATAAATATTGTGCACTAAATTAGTAAAAAGACTTGGCCCTGCCCCATATTGATCATTGTTTTTAATATGGAAACGTGGTCCCATATTAACTACATTTAGAGTAGCTTACAGTGTATCACCATTGCAGTTTAACTCACTTGTATCCGCTTCAGCCCTAATTTCTACTTAATCACATGTAAAATTTTCTTTTTGGGCTCTCTTTATGAGGACGTTTTGAATTAAAACTTATTTTGAAGATTATATATTGAAAATATTAGGTCAACCTCTCTAATTTTAAAAATTGGAAAGACAGCAGCCCTGTGACCCAAAATCAGGCGTTTATTAAACTTGCCTATAATAATAGTATAATGCCTTTGAGTCATAAGATATTCATAAACAAAATAAGCGCTTGCTCAACCAAATTGTAGAATCAAAGGTCATTTCTCTCTAATAAGGCCAGAGTCTATCTATTTTGGAAGGTCGTAAATTTAAAGTGGGGACCAAAATTAATTTAAATATTCTTCAAGGACTATATGGCAAATATTTGTGCCATTTGATCATTCAAACTTGAAATTAATTGCTGCGCCTGGGTTTATTCTTTCCATCTATGAAAAAATTCAGTTTTATTCACTAATCTATATCTATATCCCATTCATATTAAGCAACACCAGATCATTGCATTTGTTTATATCTTTTCTGTCACCCAAGTGCAAATCATCCATAAGTTTGGAATTCTGGATGGACTTGGGCTTAAAGGCAAGGTATGTTAATCAGCCTGCCCACTGATTCTTTAAAAACCTTTATGGTCTAAATGAAGATTAAAAAGACCAAGTACTATCTTTTTTGAAAAATATAGTACTATTTATGCAAAGAGTGACTATGATTTGTGATGCGCACTGGATGTATTATATCAGGTTAACACCAGGAGTCATCTGCTAAGCGCATATGTCCAATTAGGCAATCAAAAGTGGCTGATGCCTTTTTAAAAAAGGAGATTGTTCACTTGTACAGCTGGGAATCTCATTGCCTTTCAAGAGTCCCTGGGCCTCCCCCAGTGTCAGTAATCAAAATTAAAGATGCATCAAATCACGTGGTAATTGTTTATAGAAAACAAAACAGCATTACTGTTGCAAACTTTGCAACCTGCCACATTGAGTACTCTGTGAATGCGCCAGACCAATGGTATGATGACCGTTGATTCTTGCTCTTTCACCATCATTGGAAACCTTTTGCTAATAGTTTGTGACAATGCTTCCCTAAATAACTGCTAACAACTTCGCTGAGAGACATACTATTGCATAGGCAAATGGCCCCAACAACTTATAATAAGTAACAGATCTAAACCCTTGTCAGCAAGTTGGCAACAGCTAATTGGGGAATCTGAATGGGGTTTCCTAAAAAGCTCAAAGGAGAGAAGTAGCGTCAACTATTACCTAGATCTCTAGGTCCTAACTGTCAGGGACTGGTGTACTACTGACCTGGTTGGGGGTAGCTAACCATAAGCTAGTATAACCAAGGGGTTAAACCATCATGAAAAGGACACTAGAGGTGTCCAGGTATAAGGAATGGTAGGTAAGCTGGTATAAGAGTTTCCTAAAGATATAGTTTTAAAAGGGGAAAGTTGAAAATGAGTTTTTTGTAAGCTGGGGTAGTAGGTCAGGTTTGATAACACTTTAGTAAATAAACTTAATAGTGTTTGTATGAGAAAGAGTATTTTTTTGACCTTAAAGATTAACTAAATGAATGCCTTAAGTTTATATACCATCCAACTTTCTGGACTTACCTAAGCCTAATTGATTTTAAAAAAATTTATTATTCTTCTCTGGAGCTTATGGGATTGCAACTTGCATATAATTTTGAAAGGCAGTGGGAATTGTTTCAGTCTCATTGTAAATTCGTTTTGGTTTAATTAATTGACTCAGTATTATTGCAATTAAGATAATTTAAATAATTAATCAAATATTTTCACTACAATTATTCATCTGATATGCAATTATTTGATCTAACTTCATCACATATAATCTTGATCTGATGGATGATATCTGTAATCTCAGAAATTCCACTTATATCAGAATTTACCCTGACATCATCCCCTCACCAAGGCTGAATCTACCTGAGAGGCCTTCTTTTTCCGTTTTTTTAACAGCTTGCCAGCATTCTTTAAGTTCTCCTCAGGCTCCCAAGTGCTTTCTTCTGCAGGATATCCAGCCTACTTAACCAGGTATTGCACTTTACTGTGATGTGTTCATCTCCCTTTAATAGCCTCTACTTCATATTTAAAATAAGGGCCTTTGATAAGAGGGGGTTCTGGGTTATTAACCTTCTGATGGGGTAGGGATTGACCATCTTTTTTGAACAGCAGGGACCTGTGGAACACATCATAGATATTCCATCCTTCAGGTAGCCCAACATGGTAAGCCACCTTCCCTAAAACTTCTGTCACCTTGTAAGGTCCCACACATCAATGGGAAAGCTTGTGACATGGTACATCTATGGGTATATTCCGCGCATCCAAATAGACCTCACTACCAACTTCCAATTTTTTCCCATGTTTCCTCTTCTTGTCTGCAAAGTCCTTGTAGGTTTGTACAGCTCTTTTCAAGTTTGCCAAGCACAACGCATGTGTCTGATGGATCTCACTTAAGAAATATCTTCCCATCGGGTTGTCTGCTTATGTAGCAGACAATGATTTCCAGTGAACATCATGCCCAAAGTTAGCTTTAAAAGGTGAAATCCCAGTAGAGGTGTGATCAAGATTATTGTAGCAAAACTTTGCCATTGGCAACAATACAACCCAATTGTCTTGCTCCGCGTTTACATAACACCTTAGGTACTGCTCTAGAACCTGGTTGACCCTCTCAGTTTGTCTATCAGTTTGAGGATGATATGCCATAGACAAGCATCTTTTAATTCTGAGGTCTGAGAGAAGTTACTTCTAAAAGTGTGATGTAAACTGAGGCCCTTGGTCTGAGATGACCTCTCTGGGGGTACCGTGTTGGAGGAAAATATGCTTTATAAATAGCTAGTATGTCTCTTTTGCAGTGATACTAGTAGTTGTAGGATAAAGTAAGCCATTTTAGTAAATCAATCCACAACTACCAGAAACTCTATTAAACCCCTGGGAAAGGGGTAACTCCACAATAAAATCCATAGATACTGATTCCCAAGGTTTTTGTGCAACATCTAGTGGCACCAACTGACCCTCAAGATGACCCCTGCAAGCCTTAGTCTGTCCACATGTTTTACAACCAGCTAAGTAATTTGCTTCATCTTGAATTAGACCAGGCCACTGAATGGCATGTTAAATGAGATGTTCCATATTATTCCTTCCAGGGTGTCCAGCCATAGCTACATCATGATGATATTGTATAATTTTTTAAACGCTTTGGACCTTCTGGAACAAACATACAACCTTTCCAATATACAATTTGACCTTTTAGTGATTATCCCTTCTTGTAACATGCACTGTCCAGGTTCCTGATAAGATCATTCTTTACTTCTTGGCAAAACGCGTTGTAATTCTGGACTTGCAAAATCTCCTCTCCTTGGCCAAAAAGAACAATATGAGAAAGTCATGTATTGGGGCCCTTGGTCCTCTATAGCACCTTAGTATTGTGCTTAGAAATCTCTTCATTGGCAGGTACCAGGTTAGAAAGATGGCTCAGGGAATTAGAAACACATTAACCTACCCAGGTTTGTAACCAATGTCTAAGTTATAATCTGCCAGAGTAAGGGCCCATCTGGATTTCCTCTGGTTTAGCTGTCGTGGGGTGAAAAATATGTGAGATTTTTGTGGTCTGTCATAATCCTTACAGGGTGCTTAGCCCCACAATGATACTGACGCCAGTGTTTCAATGCATGAATGATAGTCAACATCTCTTTGTCATAGATAGGGTAGTTATATTCCTCTGGGATGAGTTTCTTAGGATAGTAGGATATGGGATGCAGCCTACTATCATCCCCCTCCTGCAACAAAACCCCACCAAGTGCAAATCCAGAAGCGTCAGTTTCAACCACAAAAAGTCTTTTCATAGTCAGGCATTGTTGCCATTATAGTTCTCTAGACTGTCGCTGAGGTCTAAAGGTGGCTCAAAGCTGCAAATTTGCAAAAGGTTGAGAAGGAAATGGAAAAATGGATAGAATACCAAATACTTTATTATTTTGAAAGGTGTCAATATTTATAGGGTGAGTGGGGACTCGGTGCCTTGAGAATTGTCACAGCCCCATCCATTCAGGATCTTTTCTGTTCTTCCTAATTGACCACCTTGTAGGAATCCTCAATGTATTTTGCCGCCTACCTGACTGAATCGGTGTAAACGCTGCTCCAAGTGACTCAGGAATTGAGGATGAGAACCCTGAAGTCATTTTCATTTGGATAGGTTCAAGAGTCAAATTTTTATAGCTCAATTTGGAAGTTGGTAATTTGACTTGTTTATTATCTCAAATCTCAACAACGCCCCCCTCAAGATACTGTTGGAGGGGGGTATACGTCCAAAGGAACTGGCCATGCACCCAATTGACCACGGTCCCTCTGGTTGACATTGGCAATGGGGTACTCAGACTTCACCTTATGAATGACCTTATAGGGTCCAGACCAAAGAACGTCTAGCTTATTTTGTCAGCCTCCAGGTCGATGGTGATAGAAGAGAACAAGGTCACCTAATTGGAAAGTGGGCAAGGAGGGTCAGCCGAGATTAAATTGGGATGTCTTTCTTCCTGTGATGGTGATGATGCCTTGTGTGGCTAGGGCTTGAAGCTGGACAATTTATTTAGCTAAGGCCCTCATAGTTAATTTGGAGTTCTCAGTTGTGGAGGTCTTGAGCAATGGCTAGATGCTACTTGGTAGCAAAGGTGCACGCCCATATAGGGCTTCAAATGGGGACATCTTGATGACTTGGTGGTAGCTTACCCTGTAGGCAAGAAAAGCGCTGGGAAGGTAGTGGTTCCAATAGGCAGGATCTGAGGCACTAACTTTCATAAGATGGAAATAAGAGTTCTGTTAGCGCACTCTACTGCCCCATTAGTAGATGGGTGGTAAGGGGTAGCAAAACTCTTGGTAGTTTTGAATAGTGAGGTAAGTTCTTGTACTAACTGTGAAGTGAATTCTAACCCATTGTCCAAAAGTAAGGTTTGGGGGCACCCATGCTGGGTGAAAATGGATCATACAAGGAAGAGAGCTGTGCCTTTGGAAGTGGCAGCTGGGACCAAAATCGCTTCAACCCACTTGGTTAAGTGGTCCACGGCTAGGATAATATACTTATGGCCATGAAACCCAGTGGGTAGAGGGCCCACCACATCAATGCTAACTACATTGAAGGGCCCAGTTGGGGCGACAACCAAGTGTTGGAATTGAGGATTGGCTCAGTCTTGAGATCAGCAAGTCATACATGCTTCCAAGACCTCTTAGATGGTTTAAACCATTTGGTCCCAGTAACATCGTGACTTCAGCCATTTGTGAGTCTTCTTAATAGCCCCATGTCCCATAGTAGAATGGCCCTCTAGAATGAAATCAGTTTGGGAGAAGGGGCGGACATAAGGGAGCCACTTCTTATTGACCTTCTTGTAAAGCAGCCCATCTTTAATTCGAGAGTCTTGAGTCATCCTTCGGAGTTTAGTTTGGATCCAGGAGTTTTCAACTCCCACTGCTCAGGTCGGCCTATTAAATCTTATAGCTGGTCCTCATTAGGGGTCAAAGCTGCTAACACTGGAATCCTGGAGAGGCCATCAGCATTTTGGTAAATTGTGCCTGTACAATGAACAATGGTGAAATCATAGCTCTGTAGTCTTAAAGCCCACCTGGCTAGTCAGCCATCTAGGTCCTTTATTTTCTGGAGCCACTGGAGCAAGAAATGGTCTGTAACAATAGTAAAGTGAGTACCATAGAGATAAGGCCAAAAAAATTTGATGGCTAGCAAGACAGTTAGCACTCCCTCTTGGTAACGCTGTAGTTCCGTTCATCTTTACTCAATGTCTTATAATGTAAGCCACAGGATGGTCAACTTGGTTTAAATCATGTTGGGCTAGGATAGCCCCAATGGCAACATCACTTACATCTGTAAACAACAAAAAGGGTTGTGTTGGGATTCGACCTGCTCCCAATCAATTTAATCTGGATTTCCCTACTTCTGATACCTCTCCAAATTTTCCTCTAATGGAGCGCTATTTTCCATCTCCTAATCAATTTGTTAAAAGGAAGCCTGCCGTCGACTCCCCATCTGATCAACATCAGGATGCTGAAGATCTTACCAGCGGAGGATGTCACTATCTTGAAAGGATTAGGAGGAAAACCTCGCCTACAAATATCCGCGCCTTTTCTTGAGTTAAGTTACGTTTTTACCTCCAATTTGTTTAGCTTTACTTATTTCTAGAGCCTCTGTACAGCAAGCTCCTCTCCGGCCATCAACTTCACCAGTTTAATACAATAGGTCCCTCATCACCTATTCTCAAGCTTATAGCAAGTTACCAGCCCCTACATTTTGGATTTCTGGATCTCTCCACTGTCTGCTCGCTGCAGGACATTTTTCCCAGCCATTTTGGTATGCTTTGGAGGAACTATTGCCCTCAGCTACCCTATCCTGACAAAATAATTGGTGCTCCCTGCCAGGTACTCTCCCAAGCTACCTGGTGAATAAATATATTTACAATGGATGATTCTCACCAAGACTCTACTTGGCCACTTACCTAAATATCTAGCGTCACCCAATGGGTAACTTCCAATGGAAATTGCAACCATGAGAACAACAAACCCAATTTTATGCAATTCTGTGCTACGCTCAATATTTCTATTCCAGCCCTAGAAACTCAAAGCTACCGTTTTCAACCTACAGGTGTTGCTGATATTATTAATTGATTACTTCTAGGTGCCCTTTTCCCCAGAGATCGCTCCCATTGTAACCAAGCCTCTGCCATTCCTGATAATACGTGAGTGCTATATAATTCTGCCACCTTATCTGACTCTGAGTTAGGAGTATCTTTCATGGAGCGATATTTAAAACAATTTTTGCACCCCGCCCTTCACCATTTAATCCAAATGATGGGGATCCACCATTAGGAAATCTTGCAACAGTTTACCCTGTCACAATAGTTACACTCCTACCTCTAAGATCTCTACAACCTGGCTTCTTTGTTCATAAGAGATAACCATGAGGCTATTCTTGAAAATTGCACCCAACATATCTCTATAAAAAACCAACTCTCCCAACTGAATGTGGGAGTGGCTAGCCTGCTTCACGAGGAAGTAGCTACCCAATTTACTGAAACCACCACAATTATCGAGAGTTGGTTGCAACAAGCCATTACCAACCTTGCCAGCCAACTTAATGCTTTTACTGAACAAACTCTTGAATGAATAAACCAGATTAAATCCACATATAGGCAGCGTTTAATGTCTCAACCATGCCCAAGATTCTGGGGCCCCCTGGCCCTGTGGGTCCCCCAGGCCCCCCAGGGAGCAAGGATCAGCTGGTCCCACAGGAGTGATGGGGCCCCCTGGTCAGGATGGAAGTGAAGGGCCACCTAGGCCAACTGGTCCCCCTGGATATGGGCATCCTAGTCCTTGTGGGCCCCCTGGGCCCCTGGTCCTCCTGGTCCTCTGGGCTCAACTGTGCACTTACCTTCCCCTCCAGAGGATCCTTCCTCAAATAGCTGCCTTCTTACTCTCAAGCAAAACCTTAAAATATTGCTCAAAGCTGTTGGCTATCTCGCTCTGGAGAACCTATTGATCCAAACCTTACTGTTGATGCAATTAAGGAAGGGTTGGATAATTCTTACCATCTTTAAAGCTTTCACTTATGATTTAACTTTCCAAAAAGAAAAAAATATTAGGTTGGAGAAAGACAAATATGAGCTCCAATCCCTAGTTCAAAATCTACATGTCATAATGGAATCAATATGCAACAAACTTCAACAAAAAGCATCCACTGAGTCTCTAATTGCCCAAATTGGGGCTCTTCAAGATGATTTGAGCCATTTTATACAACAAGCTGATTTAAATCGGAATCCTGTGTCTCCGTCCAAATCTGGGCTATCCAAAATCAATCAAATTAGCCCAGTAGGCATTAATGTTATTTCATCTCCCGTGGGAACTACGTTTAAACCTTCTTTTAAAGACAAGTTCACCCTGGGGGAAGGAAGTATTGATTCATTTCTATATATTTATGAGAACGCGATGGAGGAAGCTCTGATCAACAAAAGGCTAAATACTTACCTTCTTGCCTTAGTAGATCCGCCCAAGAAATTATGGTACCCCACCTCATGAGATGAAGCACTTGGGCTGGGGTGAAGGCCGCGCTTATTAAAGGGTTTGGTAGTGATCTCACCTTGGCAAATCAGAAAAAGGCCTTTATGAGTATTAAGTTAAGTTGTGGCGAATCTCCTGCAGAGTTTGCTGCTCAATTCTACGCTGAGGCTCAAACATTGATAACTAATAACCGCCTCAAACTTGATGATGCTGTTGTTGCTGTCCTGTCCACTTTAGAGTTTAACCCGCAGCTCCATCTTCACTTGACTTCAGTTAAACGAAATTTTACTTTTATTCTAGATATTAAGGAGGCCCTTCTTGAAATTCCTTCTTTGTAGTTACTTCTGCTTCTGCTTCAGCCTCACGTCCTCAAATTCATGTGGTGAAAAAAATGAGTCTGAAAAAAATTGAGCTCAACCTAACTGCACCTATTGTGGTCGTCGCAACCACACCATTCAGCATTGTTGGACGAAAATGACCAAAGAGAAAGCAAAAGAGGGGTCAGCATAGGGCGAGAGGCTCCCTATGCTGACAACTTTACTGCGCCTTGAGAACAATCAGTTAATACTGTTTCCACTGACCTTGTTGGCCCTAGTGCTACTGAATAGGAAACCCCTAATTGAGCCTTCCATTGATATTAAACTTAGAGATATTTCTTCTTATTCTCTTTCTAAGTCAGCCCCTGCAGCTATATATTCTATCCCAGCTCATTGGAGAGTGACAGTAACCCATTTTGAAGCGGTGGTTCACAAGGTGAAGGTTATTGCTATCATTGACTCTGGCTCTCTGATTAACATCATTTCTTCTTGAATAATCGGAAAAATTAAGATTCAGTTTGATCTTAACCATTCATCAGAATATGGGACCGCTGGTACTGCATATGCTCGAGATATAGGTGCTTACTCCCACTTTCCCCTAAAGTTAGGCCTACAGCTCTCTATTCCTGCTGTATCCTTGGATAATAATAGCTATGACCTCCTATTGGGCACTGGGTTTCTTAAGGAACATGCTGCCATTATTAACTTTACAGATAATTTCATTTCTATATTAGGATACCATGTCCCTTTACTTTTAACTTCTGCTCTTAAGGAAAAGGGGAAGCGGAAGTTGAGGATGTTCCTGCTCAAGTCTCCTGATTCCGTTGAACATTTAGAATATCATGTGTTGGGGTCCAAAGTTAATTTTCCCCCTCCCATGGTCGAGGTTGAGGAGGGGATGCCCTTACATTCTCCCCAGGTCCTTACCATACCCCCGCAGGCCCAAATCCTGGTAGACTCTGGGATCCAGTTGGTTCCCCCTCCTAATTACTTGCTTGAGATATCTTTTTTACCTAACCCTTCCATATTTGAAGCTCTCCCCTGTCCAGGGGTTTTAGATCCAGCTTATCAAGGCACTGTCACTGTTCTTCTATCCAACCTCTCATGGTCTCCTAAAGTCATTGAGCTGAATCAACCTATTGCTTATGTCCGCCTCTTGCCATATGACCAGTTGATGGAGGTTCATGGCGTTGAGACCCTTTGTAACTTTGGTTTAAAAGAGCCTCCTGTTGTTGCTGCAGTGCCTGTACAAATTGGTTCTGATTTGTCAGCTGAGTAAAAAGTGGCTGCTGAAGCTTTGATCGACGAGTATTCAGATATTCTCTCCTTGGGCCCTCACAATTATGGCTATATGCAAGGCGTTCAACATCAGGCTAATACTGAGATGCTGCTTCTTTTTTTTCTCGACCTTATCAAAAATTGAAAACTGAAGAGGCCCAGGTTACCCTTGAATTAAAGCAATTGCTCGATGCTGGCCTCCTTCAACTGTCACATAGTCCCTGGTCCTCCTCTCTCCTGTTGATTAAAAAGAAGGATGGGAGCCTTCATGTTGTTATGGACTATTGACAATTGAATTCCATTAAGTGCAAGGACAGCTACCCTTTACCCTGCATTGACGACTCCTTATGCTCTTTATCTGGCTCCCAATACTTTTCTGTGATGGACTTGGCCAATGGCTACTGGCAGATTGATCTTTCCGCTGAGGATCGTGCCAAGTGTGCCCTCATTTCCCATGAAGGGTTGTTTGAGCCCACCTGTATGCTTCAGGAGTTTCAATGCTCCTGCTACCTTCCAACGGGCTATGGACCAGTTGTTTAGGGACCTTAAACTCATGTGTTTGTTAGTATACCTTGATGATGTCACTGTCTTATCCCAAACATTTACTGCACACCTCAATCATCTTTGTCAGGTATTTCAGTGACTATGGGAGGCCTCCTCAAAACTAAAACCCTCTAAAATGTAAATTCTTTGAATGAGAAATGGAATTTTTAGGACACAAGGTGACGCGGCAAGGTATCCTCCCCATCCCAGATAAGGTCTCTGACATTGAATGCATGCCTGTTCCAAAGAATTTGTGAGACATCCAAGTCTTTCTGGGAATGGTGGGCTACTACCGCCAGTTTATCTCCCACTTTGCTGGCCTTGCCAAACCCTTAGTTGAACTCCTGCAAAAATGTGCCCTTCTTTTGGGGCCCTGAACAACAACAGTCCTTCGATTCCCTATGCACTGCCTTGTCATCAGCCCCTGTCTTAATACATCCTAACTTTGAGCAACCTTTTGTTCTCTTCACTGATGCCAGTGACACCGCTGTAGGCGCCATCCTTTCCCAGTCAGACTAAGACCAAGTTGACCACCCATTTGCCTATTTTAGCAAGACGTTAACCAAGGCAGAGCGTAATTACTCAGTAACTGAACGTGAGTTCCTGGCAGTTTTACTTGCTATCAAACACTTCTGCCCCTATTTGTATGGTAAACATTTTACAATAGTTACTGATCATTCCTCCCTCCGTTGGCTTTGTCAAATGAAAGATCCCGATGGGAGGTTATCTCGCTGGGCCCTCAGGCTCCAAAATTATGATTTTTTTATAGTTCACAGAGCCAGCGCCATTCATCAAAATGTGGATGGAATATCTCGCCTCCCTATTTTACATGTAACTATTCCTGAAGAAGATCGACTTTTTGAGCTTCTCCCTCACCCTAGATTTTTGGTCTCAAGAGTCTCCAGACATTCAAGCCCAATCAAAGAAGATGGATGCTAACACTAAAGTCGTTGAGGGTGTCTTGGTAAACAGGCTGGCACCACTTTTCTGCCCTATCTCCGCCTTTCTCTTTGGACTGAAACTATCATGGAAGCCCATAAGACCCTTGGTCATGGGGCTATAAAGAAAACCCTTTAGTGGCTAAAAACTAAATGCTACTGGGAGAATATGGCCGAGTCCATTCATGATGTTATGGAAAGTTGCTTCACCTGCCGTTTCCAGGACAAGTCTAATCCTCATTTTAAATTTGAGCTTGTAGCCCCTGTGGCCCCTTTTGATGCTGTTAGCATTGTTGTTTTAGGTCCACTACCTGTGGGTGTCTATGGCCATCACTATATTATCCTTGTCATTGACCACCTAACCAAGTAGGTTGAGGCCACTTCAGTCCCTCATGCTACCGCTAGAGCTAATGCCCTCTTTCTGTACCAACATGTATTTTCCCATCACAGTTGCCCGCGGGTACTTTTATCAGATAATGGCAAAAATTTTATTTCCTCTATAGTCCAGGAATTAACTTCTTTGCTAGGTATAAAGCACCTCCTCACTACACCATATCACCCTGCCACCAATAGCGTGGTAGAGCGTTCTAATGGTACTTTAGGTTCCATTCTATGAAAGTTAGCTGCTTCAGACCCTGTGCATTTAGAATGATTTTTTTCCCTAGTGCATTATTAGCCTACTGATTTAGCTATCACAGGATGATTAAGATGTCCCCTTTCCAAGCCCTATATGGGCGTGAGCCACTTTTGCCTTCCAGTCTTCAATCTATCCTCAAATCAGCTAATCTAAGCAATGTAGAGCTTACCCTGCGATGGCTAACTGATGAGATTATACATCTCCAAGCTATGGCCAATGGATCTATAAAAACTACCAATTTTAGAGAAGGAGTTTGAGCCAATGAGCACCATCCTGCGCTCCCTGAATACTCTTTAGAAGTTCTAGTATTGCTCTATCACCATCGCCCTGGGGGCAGGACCCATAAGCTTGCCACTACTTGGTCTGGTCCTTATTGGGTGATACACTGTAGGGGCCCTGAATACTCTATTGCTGCTACTGGTACTGGCACGGTAGTTAATTGCATCCACAGCCATTTTTATGCACAATTACTATACCCCTTGACAAGATCTTGAGGGGGTTGTTGTTGGGATTCAACCTGCTCCAAATCAATTTAATTTGAATTTCCCTACTTCTGATACCTCTCCAAATTTTTCTCTAATGGAGTATTATTTTCTGTCCCCTAATTGATTTGTTAAAAGGAAGCCTGCCGTCGACTCCCCATCTGATCAACATCAGGATGCTGAAGATCTTACCAGCGGAGGATGTCACTATCCTGAAAGAATTAGGAGGAAAACCTCGCCTATAAATATCCGCGCCTTTTCTTAAATAAAGTTATGTTTTTACCTTCAATTAGTTTTTAGCTTTACTTATTACTAGAGCCTCTGTACAGCAAGCTCCTCTACAGCCATTAACTTCATCGGTTTAATACAATAGGTCCCTTGTCACCTATTCTCAAGCTTATAGCAAGTTACCAGCCCCTACATTTAGGATTCCTGGCTCTCCCCGCTGTCTGCTTGCTGCAGGACATTTTTTTCCATCCATTTTGGTACGCTTTGGAGGAACTATTGCCCTCAGCTACCCTATCCCAACAGGTTGGTTGAAGCACGGGTGTACTAGAATGAGTTTAGTACACAGAGCAGTTTTCAAGGCATTAAAAGCCTGTTCTTGTTCAGGCCGCCATTCAAATGGCACATTCTTCTGTAGGAGGTAGAACAGCAGCTCAGCTAGGTCAGCAAACTGGAGGATAAACTTACTATAATAACTTACCATGTTTTGAATACCTGGATATCCCTTAAGCTTTGGGGGCGTGACATTCTCTCTATGGCGTCAACCTTGTCCAGTATAGGATGGATGCCATCCTTGAAAAACTTTGTGTCCGAGGAACTTCAGTTTGGATTGTAATAAAGAGCACTTCAAAGGTTTAAGCTTTATGGAAGCCTTCTATAGCTTATTGAAGACTTCCCTGAGGTGCTCAATGTGCCCATTAAAGGTTCATGAGAAGACAGTAATGACATCTAGGTAGACAAGGACACATGAAAGTTTCAAGTCCCCAAGAATCCCATCCATGGCATGTTGGAAAGTGGCCAGAGCGTTACAAAGGCCCTGGGGCATCCTTGTGGGCTCAAATAGTCCTTCATTAGCTATGAGCATGCACTTGGCTTGATCTTCAGGGGCGAGCTCAACCTGCCAATATCTGCTGGTAAGGTCCATGGCAGAAAAGTACTGGGATCCAGGAAACAGATGGAGGGAATCATCAATTTGGGGCAGAGGATAACTGTCCTTATTGGTGATAGAGATGATTCATCAGTAGTCCATAACCACCCAGTGGCTGCCATCCTTCTTCCAAAATAGCAGAAGAGGAGGGCCCAAGGGCTGCACAATGGTACCAAAAGTCCAGCATCGAGTAGTTGTTTGAGTTTCACTGCCGCCTGGGATTCTTCAACCTTGCTTTTTTGATAAGGTCAGGACTGGAAGGGGGAGCGTCCTCAGTTTCCACATGATGTAGGACTCCATTCATTCTTCCAAAGTTGTGGGTTAAGGCTGAAAATAGGTCTGAATACTCCTCCAACAACTCTTGAACTTTATGTTGGTCGTCTGAGAGGTCCTTGCTGATATTGGTGTGGACCAGGCTGACTGATGAAGGTGTCTCCAAGTCAAAATCACTTAAGTCCCCAAAGCTTCATACATCAGCAATAACCTCCACTAGTAGGAGGCGGACATAGGCAGCAGGACTAATTGGACCTACTATCTTGGGTTTATCAGTAAGGTCGGCCAACAACACTGATATAGATCCAGCATAAGCTGGATCTAGGATCTCCAGGCAGGTTAGCACCTCTTTTGTGGATAAGTTATCTAGGCCTCAGATTTCCAATAGGTATCCTGAGGGTATGTTGACATGGACCCAGGTGTCAGCAATGACTTGGGACTTTGGAAGTATGGTAGTCGCCCTAGGTAAGTAGATCAGATTGCCCTCTTGCCCATCAACAGCAGAAGGGGGTAGTAGGACTTGGGAGCCCCTAAAGATATATTTGAGCCAATCAATTCAGCCTTCACTCTCCAGTAGACAGGCTTGGGCTTTGACCTTGGTTTTAGAATCTTGAGAGGTCTTGAAGATCAGAGGGACCTGATGCCCTAGTAAGGATAGAAAGCCGCCATCCTAATGGAGTACTGCTGAATAGTCTCAAAGGAACTGAGCCCCAAGGAGCAGGTCATAGCTAGGGTTATCCAGCGTGACAGAGGGGGTATTTACAGTAAGCTTTCCCAAACTTCAACAGTAGAGAGGAATAAGCCCCTACAGATTGGGTACATTGAGGGCCAGTCATGCCATACTCCATATAGTGTGACAAATCTGGAGCGATCTTGATGCGCTTCATTAGCTTAGATGATATGGAGTTCATGGGAGAGCCACTGTTGACTATGGCAAGGACTGGAATTTTATGAACTCAAACTGTGACCCAGTAACCAGACTTCCAAACTGGGGAAGCAGCGTGAGAAACATGGGAGAAGCATCAGAAAAATAGTAAGCAGTATCAATTTCTTTATTATCATTGGATACCAAAACTCCTTCTCCAGGTATGATAGCTCCTGGTTCATTTGAGGTTATGGAGGATTCTTGAGGCTGGGTAGGGATTTCAGCATGAAGCGCCTCATCCTTCATGCTAAAGGCCCTTTTCCCACCTCCTTGGCAAGTCGTTTCCAACAAGTCTTGGCACTGTGTCAGAAACCGTTACAGTAATAGCATTGAGGTCAGTTATTTTTCTGGTTTTTGACCACATGGACTCTAGGACGGTTAAAGGAGTCTGTAAATGTAGCCTTAGATTGTAAAGTCGATGCTGGGATCTCAGTAAGCACTTCATTGATCACTCAGATGCAAGTAAATCTATTCTTCTGTCCAATCATATATATAATTGAACATCAGGGTAGGATCCCAAGCAAAAATGATGGTGGTAATAGCATCATCCAGGGTGATACAATTTGTAGTGACTAAGGTTTGTGCTTGGGTGTAAAAGCGGCAGGCAAACTCGATGGGGCTTTCTCCTTTATTCAGTTGGATACCCATGAACGCCTGTTTTTGGTTGGCCAGGGTTTGATTGCTGCCATACTCCTGGATTAAGTCTATGTGGACCTGTTCCCAGGTGTTGCACTCCTTCAAATGGGGAGTCATGATATCCCAGCAGTGCTATCTAGGCAGGAGTTATATGCTTTACCTTCTGCCAGTCAGTGTCCTCCTCCATGGAGCTCTCATATGCATACAGGAAGGAGGCAATGCTCTCCTGGCCGGGGGTGAACCTTTTTTAAATCTAGGTTTAAAGCTAGTTACAATAGGAGTGGAAAGGGTGTTAACACCAGGGTTGGCTGCTGGCTCTGAGATCTTGGTTTCTGCATAGTTGTGGGGGGCATGCTGGTCTAGCCTTCACCATGACCCTCAAGATCCTCTTGGATGTCATCCCAACTTTGGTTGAGAGAGGAAATGGAAGCCTTATTTGGAATTTGCTCTCTTAGTAGATTGAATGTCAGCTCCCTGAAGGTAAAGCTGTCTCTTGAGAGTAGTCAAATGGGTTTAAAACCTCAACAATTTTGTTTGAGCTGAGAGATGCAAGTATTGGCAAGCTTGATGAAGGCACTGAGGTTGTTAATTTCATCTGACAGGGCGTCAATGGAGACTCTAGGATTGAGGAGGACTTTATCCACTCAGAAATTGCATCCCTAAGCTATATCCTGAATTTGATCACGTAGGGCAGCCAAGGCTGTTATTACATCCTTCTGCCATGGGTCCTCAGGGCCATCAGGAGGGGGTGCTGAGGGACCTGGGGGCCCTGGAGTCCACAGGGATCCTCAGGCTCTTCAGGTCCTACACGCCCTTCAGGGCCTTCCATCCCCCTAGGCCCTTCTGGACCTTCACTCCTGGAGGAGTAGTCACTAGAGGCCAACTCCCAATAGTGTTGTTTAGGGCTTGTACCAGATCCTCAGCATAAAAGAGGCTCTGATTACATGTTGCCTCAAGAAGTTAGACGTTCTGATGCAGCTGGTCCTCAAGATAGCCAGAGATCCCGCTGTCTAACACCACAATTTGGTCTCAGACCTCATTGATCATCCGTCAGTTATCAATAATGGCTTTGTGATTGTCATGAACAAAGGAGGAGGCTTTATTATAAAATTGACAATGTGAGTGTGCAGAGACTGGGTGAGCTCTAGTTGTCAGGAGACCTCTTGATGGTGCAACCTAACTAGTTATAGTAGGTGATGAATAGCTGGGCGAAAAAAGTTGTGGAGGTAGCGTTTGGGACCCAATGCAAGTTCTACTGCTGGTAGCTGGGCTGAGTCATAGAGGTCCCACATGGTAGAGGGGATGGAAGAGGCACGGGAACATCTGGAGCGGGCACCCACAGATTAAATGCCATTTATTAATTTCTGGACAACATTGTTAAGGTTCTCATACTGAAGTTGGTACTGACTTCCATCAATAGAGGGCAGGGAGAACTGAAATGCAGCCCAGAATTCTAACCTTTCAGGTCGTGCAGGTGATATTTTGTATTGCAAGGTACTAACCCATCAAGCAACGCTTCTTGACCAACCAGCATATTGGTCTTTAGGGCTATTAGTTCTTTTCATTGTTTGTAATAGACGTTTTCACTTAGGACAGCTTGGAGCCCCCTGTAGTGAGCATCATATTTTTCAGCGGTACTTTTCTCTAGACTGTCACTGAGGTCCAAAAGTGGCTTAAAGCTGCAAATTTGCAAAGGTTGAGAAGGAAATGGAAATTTGGATAGAATACTGAATACTTTACTATGTTAAAAGGTGTCAATATTTATAGGGTGAGTGGGGACACGGTGCCTTGAGGATTGTCACAGCCCCATTCATTCAGGATCTTTCCTGATCTTCTGGATTGACTGCCTCATGGACATCCTCAATGTATTCCATCACCCACTTGAGTAAATCGGTGGAAACGCCACCCCACGTGACTCAGGAATTGGGGATGAGAATCCTGAAGGCATTTTTGTTTGGATAGGTTCAAGAGTTAAATTGTTACAGCTCAATTCAGAAGTGAGGAATTTGGTTTTTATCTCAAATACTGACAGGCATAGCCAACACAGGGGCAGAAAAAAAGGCGTTCTTGAGGTAAGAAAAAGAATCATCTGCCGCTGAGTTCCAATTGAAAGGCACATAATCTGAAGTGAGACGGGTAAGGGGTAATGCAATGGTGGAAAAGTCCTTGATAAAATCATGGCAAAAGTTTGCTAATCCTAAGAAACTGCGGACCTCTTTCTGGCAGGTAGGCGTTGATCACAATTTGATTGCCTCCATTTAGTTAGGTGCCATGGTAAACCTGTTTTTCCTACAACATAGCCTAGGAACTCAACTTCCTCCTGCACAAACTCATACCTTAATAGCTTCACATGCAAGTTGTAACTTCCAAGCTGTTCAAAGACCAAGTTCAAGTGCATCAAGTGTTCCTTTGGTGTCTTGCTGTAAATCAAAATGTCATCAAGGTAGGCCATACAGAAGTGGTCCATGTAACCACCCAGAACCATATTAATCATTTGTTGGAATGTGCTAAGCGCATTGCACGATTTGAATGGCCTCACCAGATAAATAAATAACCCAAATTATGTTTTGAACACCGTTTTCCATCCATCACCTTCTTTTATCTGTATCTGGTTGAATGCATCCTTCAAGTCAGCTTTGGAGAAGATTGTGGTCCCAGACAACTGGTCACTAAGGTGATCAGCATCAGGTAAGGGATAGCAGTTCTTAATTGTTACCTTATTGAGCTTCTGGTAGTTCATGCATGGTCATAGTCCCCCATCCTTCTTACTAACAAACAACAAGGGTGATGAACAGGGAGAGCGGGACTTTCATATAAACCCTTTCTCAAGAATAGTATCCAGGTATTCATGCAGGGCAACATGTTCCCTCTGATTGCAACTGTAGATTGTCCATGTATGGGATGCTTTCATTCTAGTAAATCAATTGCATTATCAAAGGTCCATGGGCTGGTAGTTGCCTAGTCTCCTCTTTTCCAAAGAGTGAAGACCATTTTGATATGTATTCTGAAATCTTCCCTCTGCAAGGCTCCAATGAGTCCCCTTGAACTACAGTTGCAGAAATTCCATGACTTTTAACTCCTTCTAAAGCGCACTCAATGAGCTTATCCTTCATCTTAGTTGTGATAGAGTTCTTTCCATAATTGTTCTGGAGTTCAACCTGTGTCCACCAAGTACACCCAAGAATTACAGGATAGGGTAAACTACGCAGAACCCAAAACTTAACTTGCATTTGACTTGCCCCAATATATAAGTCATTGTTATGTGAGAAGTGGAAAGCTATAGACTGTTCATCATTTTACAGGGTTATTTTTTATTGAAGGTTTCTTTGCATGTAAGCCCAGAATTTTCACTGCATACTATGAGATAAAGTTCTTTGAGGCCCTACTGTCCAGCAAAGCTAAGGTTTTAAAACACTTCTTTCCAACATGGAAGTTCATACTTAATAATGGATAAGACTGTGAATTGTTATTTAATGAGAAAACGATAGTTTGGGGGTTTATCTTCTTGTAATTCTCTTGAATAAAGAATTCTTCTAGTCCACCAACACTCACCATTAGGTTCTGTGTGATATCAATAACTTTTTCTAATGACAGCGTGGTGGGGTGATGTATGATTAAATCTGCTAATAATCTTCCTAACCCCTATCTTAAGTAAAGTGCTCCCATTTCATCATCTAACTCTGTCTTCTGAAAGATATCCAGGAACATCTGTATGTATACCTCAACAGTTTTCCCTTCTTGCTGAAAATTCATTGAGGCTATACTTGCCTTCAATCTGGTATTAGTCTGGGTTGCTGTTGCTAATAATTGACTTTTTGAATTCCTCATATTTAGTGCATACATTATCATTCTCTTCTAGTGCACTTATAAACTAACCCAGCACATTACCAGTGATTTGTTAACCCACTTCCTTAATTTTCCATGTATCATCTGAATAGGTCTCATGATAAGCTTTAAAATGTGCCCCCAACAATGTAAGACCTTCTTTTACTTTAGCTAAAGATAATTTCTTTTGCAAGGGAACTGTAGGGTAAGTCATAGGTGTATGGTTGGCCACAATCACTGTCTGCACTTGAATGGGTCCTACTGCTCCTTTATAAGTTGTTTTATCTTTCTTTTCTGGGGAAAATATCTGCACCAGCAATTGGTAACTTCCCATCAATAAGGCAGATATCAAAGCCCCAAATAATAAAATGTGGTAGGATATTTATTATAAATTTGGAAAGTCAAATTGTCAGGGACTGGTGTACTACTGACCTGGTTGGGGGTAGCTAACCATGAGTTAGTATAACCAAGGGGTTTAAACCAGCATGAAAAGGACACTAGAGGTGTCCAGGTATAAGGAATGGTAGGTAAGCTGGTATGTGAGCTTTCTAAAGATATAGTTTTAAAAGGGGAAAGTTGAAAATGAGTTTTTTGTAGGCTGGGGTAGTAGATCAGGTTTAATAACACTCTAGTAAATAAACTTAATAGTGTTTGTATAATAAAGAATATTTTTATAGACCTCAAAAATTAAATAAATGGATGCTTTGGGTTTATATACCATCCAACTTTTTGGACTTACCTAAGCCTAATTGATTTTAAAATAGTGTACTATTCTTCTCTGGACTTATGGGATTGCAACTTACATATAATTTTGAAAGGCAGTGGGAATTGTCTCAGTCTCATTATAAATTAATTTTGGTGCAATTAATTGACTCAATATTATTGTAATTAAGGTAATTTAAATGATTAATCAAATATTTTCACTACAATTATTCATCTGATATGCAATTATTTGATCTAACTTCATCATATATAATCTTGATCTGATGGATAATATCTGTAATCTCAGGAATTCCACTAATATCAGGATTTACCAGACATTAACTTCCTATTATCCAGCATCATATGCTTCAACAATAGGAAGTTTAGGCCATGTAAGATCTGGATGCCTTCACCTAGCATCAGTTATTGAGGATCAAGACTAACTCTTAAAACTTATCAAAAGTCAAACTCTGCAATAATAAAAAGAGTAGGCACACAAAAAATCCCTTTATTTCAAATAAACTTATCTATTCATACTTAAGGCATTTGATCTGGCAACTTATGCCTATTAACTTTAATGGTAGACTTGCTGAAACTCAAGATGCATACATAGGAAATTCTCGCGTTGCTTGACATCTACTTAAAACACATTCGCTGACTGACTGATGTACTGATTGACATCTGAAACCTTTAAGTCTGATAGGTTCAATCTATTTGGGTGAGTGGGTGAGAATTGGTGAATATTAGCTAATAATTACCAAATTGCTCACCTGAAACTAATCGAGTCTGATACATCCAATCAAGTTGGATAAGCGGGTGAGATTTGGTGGATATTAAACAATTCACTAAATTGCTCACTCCAAATTAAATAAAACCAGTATTAGGGGTTTAAGTAGATAAAGTTAGGATAATCACTCACCAGCCACGTGGGCAACAGCGGAGCTGTTAGTCCGAATGGCTCGAGAGTAGCGCTGGCACAGCCTATAGGCTATGCCAGTGTGAGCTTATCATTTGATAAGCTTTAAATACGTAGTGAAGCACGGGTATCTGAACATTATATTATATAATTTTAAAAAACTGCTTAATTTGGTTCCCCTAATTAATATATACTTTTGGCAAGTTAAGTAGAATTTGATTTAGTAGTTTGGAAGACATGTCACGCACACAATGTTTTTAAATATTGAGAGATGTTTCGGTAGCAGTTTGGTGTTATTTGATTGATTCGATAGGTTTATTTTTATTTGGCCGAGTGGTTGATGGTTTTTGGTCGAATCGATAGGACACAGTTTAGTTTTGAGGGTGATAAGTTATTGGTTGTTTTGTTAAGTTCAGTTAGGTTTAACTGAGTGGTTGGTGGTTTTTAGTTGATTCGATTGAGCAATTAGATTTGGCTGAGTGTTATTTTTAACTGACTTTGAAAAAGGAGAAGGTTCTCAATTCGACCTGTATGTATGTTTTTTTTGGATGTTTGTTCGCGCATAACTCTGAAAATACTGGACCGATTTGGATGATCATCGTCTCCAAAAATCGAGGATGCTCCAACTTAGGTCCCATTTACTTTTGTAAGTATTAGTCAAGTATCTGCCCATTAATTTAGTAAATAAAAAAATTGGCTCGGAAGCGATAGATTTCAAGTGTGAGTATGTTCATCGCTGGATAAACTTTATTCCGGCATCGGTGAAGCGATAGCTTCGAAGCACTTTTGACGTCCTATGGCTGGGTCATGTTCAAAATTCAGTCATATGAGCTCATAGCGGGATGAGCTTAAATCATTATAGAGGCTGTCATTTTTGCATAATTTGACCAATAAACTCATCTAAATTTATTAAAAATGAATTATTTTAGATAGCGATCAATTAATTTACTTAGATTGACTATTAAAAACAACCAAATCTAATAAAATGAATTATTGTAAATGGTGATCAGTAAATTTGGCATACGTTGACCAATAAAATCATCTGAATTTAATAAAATGAGTATTGTAGATGGTGATCTGTAACTTTAGTATACTTTGACCAATAAAATCAACTAAATTTAAAAAAATGAGTTATTAGAATATTTGTTTATAAGATACTATATATAAAATATATACAATGAGTTTTATTTTTAGAGAAAATGTAAGGGGTCAAAAAGGATATATAAAGATAGTAATATTTAATAAAAGTAGGAAAAAGAGCCACTTTTAAAAATGCACTAATTTTTTAGGGGAAAAGAGCTGGGAATAAAGGTTTTTGGGAAAAAGAACCTTCTCTTAAAAAAAAAACTTTTGGGAAAAAAGAACCTTTAAAAAAGCTCTAAAAAGTATAAAGTAATTGAGAAATTAAGCCTACTCAATAAAACCCTTTTTTGAAGTCGGTGCCATATTTTAACAGACTTATATAGCCATTTATAATTTATATACTCAGTACTATTTATATTAAGATGCTTATAGTTTACACTTGGACCCAATCCAGACATAAGATATAATTTGTATTTGTGAGCAAAATTCTATAATTCAGTTTAAAATATGGCACCGACTTCAAAAAGGGTTCTATTGAGTAGGCTTAATTTCTCAATTATTTTATACTTTTTAGAGCTTTTTTTAAAGGAGGTTCTTTTTTTCCCAAAATTTTTTTATCTATAATACAAAATCTAAATCAATAAATTTGAATATCTGAAATTCTATCGACACTTTAACGAAGAACAGGTAATTAATGCTAGTCAATAATAATTCCAATCTTCGAAATAGCTTTCTCAACCAAGTGAGCTGCACAAATCAGAACTCAGGTAAGTCATCGGATCGCTCAACTCAATCCAATGAGGAGCAGGATCAGAACCTACTATTTTTATTAACCGCTCAACTCAATTTAATGAGAGCTTGACTCGATTTTCAGTATTATAAATAGTATTTTCAGTATTATAAATAGACTAGCATCCATTACCCGTGCTTCGCTACGGTGTCTATTTAATTTCAGGTGATTCGAATTCATTAATTTATATTTTATATAGTTAAGCAATAACTACTCGGGTAAATCTAATTACTCAATTGAATCAACCAAAAACCACCAACCACTCAGCCAAAACTAATTGAACTTATCAAATCAACTAATAACTAATCACCCTCAAAACTAAACAGTGTCCTATCGATTCGACCAAAAACCATCAACCACTCGGCCAAATAATAATAAACTTATCAAATCAATCAGATAACAAACTGCTACCCGATTCATCTCTCTATATTTAAAATCATTGTGTTTGACACGTCTTCCAAACTACTAAATCTACTTCAACTTAACTTACTAAAAGTATTTTATTAATTAGGGGAACCAAATTGGGCAGGTTTTTTAAGATTATATAAAACTAACATCAAGATTCTCGTGCTTCGCTATGGTGTTTAAACTTTGTCAGAATCCATATTGATAAACCACCAAACCGCTTAGCTAAAACCATCGAATGTACCAAATCAACCAATCACCAACCACCTTGCAAAACTACTTAACAAAATCGAAACCAAAACCGCCAACCACTTACTAATACCTAAAACCATTGAATATATACCTTTTTTACTTCGATTTCAACATTTTGCAAATCAATTTCAACATTTTGCATTTCGATTTCAACATTTTATATTTTAATCTCAACACAATTTGTAGTGATATTTTTATTTTATTGTTCCTGCTGAAATAATGCAAGCATATTAATTCCTATTCTTTTTTTTATATTTTCAAAAATATTTTTATATTCCTTATATTACATTATAATCTACCAAAAGAAAACCCTGATGTGAGGAAATCAATGAGTCTGTAGTTAGAACTAGATATGATGCAATCACTAAAACTAAAAATATTGAAATTGAATTATAAAATCTTGAATTTTAAATATAAAATATTGAAGTTGAAGTGTAAAATATTGAAATTAAAGTGTAATATTAGAATTTAAACATAAAATGATAAAATTGAAGTATAATATTGAGAATTGAAATATGAAATGTTGAAATTGAAGTATAAAATATTAGGATTGATTTGTTAAATGTTGAAATTGAAATGCAAAATAGTGAAATCAAAATGCAAAATGGTGAAATCAAAGTAAAAAGGGTATATCACAACAACCAATTTCCATCTGCTTCATATTTGTAAAACAAACCTACTTATCAAAACAACCAAAACCACCAACAACTTACCAAACCAATTAACTTATCAAATCAACTAATCACTAACTGCTTACTAAAATCAAGCTTATTAATAAACCCAAAACCAACAATCACTTGGTAAAACCATTTAAACTATTGAATCAACTGAATATCAAATTGCTCAGCCAAAACATTATACCATTTATAAATCAAACACATATAAAACTTTTACTTTATTATGAAAATTAAAAATCTGGCTTTGAGGTGCACATGTACCCCCTCCCATCCACCTATATCCAAATTTCAAGACTCTACATGCTGTAGTTTTTGATGGTCATTGCGCACACACACAAACACACATATATTTGCTTTTATTATTATAGATGAATTAGTCAAAACTTAGTGAATTAGTCAGCAGCCAATCCCAACTGATTTGACTTAGTTTTGAGAGCCTTTGGAACAAATCTGAGCTAGTTAACAATTCTTGACAATCATAAAAAAGTACCCCTATCCTTAAAAATGTATTGATAATGTGCTAGACCACTTAAGTGGTGCACAATCTTTTTTGGGCATGTATCTCATTTTTATTATTAGAAGATTGAGCTAACCAAGTCAGAACAAAAATGTGCACCATGTATATGACTCAGGGCCTGTACCAACCAGCTCAGATGCTGCAAGGGCTGTGCAATTCACCTGCAACCTTACAATGGGTCATATATAATATTTTAGAAGATTTAAGAAATCTCCTGCATATTAGTTTTTCTAGATGACTTAAAATTTTGTTCTGTAACGTTTAATGAACATCTGAAACATTTGGAGGAAGTCTTCTTCTACCTTACCCAAGCAGATTTGAGAATTAAGCCACAGAAGGACAACTCTTCATGAGATTGATTAGAATATATTGGATTCATTATTATTAAGCAGGGCTTATGGACCCAACTGGTAAAAATCAAGCAATTGAAAACTTACATGGTTATTGACTCTATGAGATGTCCAGAAATTCCTTAGAATGATTGGCTATTATCACCAGTTTGTGAAGAATTTTATAAACTAGGTGAACATTTATTCTACCTCCTTAACAATTTCATGTCTGGTGATACCAATATGTTGCCACAAGCAACTAATGTTTGATTTGCACATGACAACATGTTGGTGTCACCAGAAATGAAAGGGTTAAGAACAGTGTATAATTTCTTTTAGGCAGTGGACTTTCAATTATCCTTTAATAAGTTGAGGCTTTGTTTTATCAAAGTGCTAATACTCATATACCCAATTTTGATAACCTGAATATCACTCAAAAAATGAATCCCTAAACACCATTGGTGCATATTTATCATAAGTTGGTATGAAAGAATTGAGCACCCAGTGGCTTACTATAGCCAAACATTGGATGTTTATGAAAGAAACTATTTAGTAACTGAGAAAGAGTACCTGGAAGTCATCTATAACTTCAAATAATTCTGGGTACATGTTCACAGAGTGCATTTTACAGTAGTAACCAATTCTGCCTCACTTTGTTGGTTACAGAATCTAAAGGATCCAGAAGGGTGACTGGCCTAATATACTTTGAAATTACAAGCCTACAATTGATAAACTCAACAAAGCCTCAAAGTAAAACATCAAAATTATGATTGTTCATCTTGACTGCCAACCCTGAACTTAGTGGCCAATGTTGCCACTAAATTGTTTGATAAAGATGATAACTCAACGCTATGGTGATGAACCTGAGGAGGTTCAATGCACTTTTGAAAAGTTAAGTCAGAATTCCTTTGTGAATAATGGAAAACTTTACATGGTTGTTAATGAACAACCCTTTTTGTTTCTTAGGCTTACTGAATGGACCAACTTGATTATTGCAGCCCATAAGGCGATGGGGCTTGGACAATATAAGAAAATCTTAAACAGACATAATTACGCTATTATCAGAAATTAATGCCTTTTTGATATTAATGAGATGCTCAGCTGTTGTAAAAAATGTCAAATTTTTGCTCCCTATCAGAAGGCCACTTATTATTAAATAGTCAAACACAATTTTGCTTATCACACTGTTCATATCAACGTTATGGATTCATTGCCTAACAGTGGTGGGCAATCAAAGTAGATAATTGTGGTCATTGATCACCTCACCAAGTGGGTAGAGACCAAAGCAGTCAAGGACTTAGGTGCTATGACCGCTGCTAAATTCATTTTGGAAGATACCATTTATTCTGCCTCCCCAAGTTTGATTCAAGTACTGGAACTTTGGGTAGGGGACAATTATGACTGTGTTGGCATTGCGCAACAATGCCCTAAACCAAGATAGCAAATAGCAAAGGCGGTCCATGGAGTTTCTGGCCTATCATACGCTGCACATGGAGGTTTTCCAGATTTTATCCTCCTTTCCCATTCATTTAATTCCCCTTAATTGGTGTGGTATTGTCCCCAGGTTGGCCCACCTTAAATAAAATATAAGATATCATTTATTAACATGAATGCCAGCAGTTTCTCTTAACAGATAATGGGACTAACTTTAAGCCTCACATTACTAAGCGCATCAAATTAATGGGCATATGAAAGGTATTGTCTACAGCCTATTATCCTGAGACCAATGGCACCATAGAATGAGTAAATGGTACCCTTGTTAGTATTCTAGTAGTTGATCACTTTCAAGGCTTTTTAATGAACCACTTCTTGTCTTTCTCTGTTTTTTTCATATAATATCACCAACTACTTGGCAATAGAGTTACCACCATTTCATATAATATATGAGAAGCATCTTGCATTTCTACTTGTTCTTCTACTCATGCATCAATTAAGAGTACATGAGTTCTAAGTAATTTCTAAAACTCATGCAGATATTAATCCAGCTGCATAGCAAAGCTTACTCCAACTATACTGGATTAGAAAATCAAGTCTAGGATGAATGTTAATGAAGATTGACAGACCTTACTCACTTTTGTTTTAAAAGAATTGGTCTTGTATTAAGAATCTCATGGATTTTGAAGGACTATTAATTGAAGTGCACATGATGAAGGGCCCTTTAAGATCATTTTAAACATCCACTGATGCCTACACTCTAAAGGATCTCACTAAGGCTACCTTATTAACTGGGTACACACTAAGTTCTTTAGAGATATGCAAATTTATTAGGCCTATGGTTATAGGTTCTCAGTAACATAATCTACCTCTTCCAATTATTTTTCAATGTTTTTAAGTGAGGGGAGATGTTGCAACTGGTTTGACCAACCATTTATATAAAAATTTTCTACTTTTATTAATATTTTGATAATATTTAAATATGATAAGGAGAGTACCCCAGTTGTAAATTAAAAACTCAATGCCCACTGCCTCCCAAGTTTGATCCCAGTAGATGAAATTTGGGTAGGGGGCAGTTATGACTGTGTTGGCGTTGCGCACCAATGCCCTAAGCTGAAATAGCAAGTAGCAAGGCGGTCCAAGAAGTTTATGGTCTATCAGAATGCTACTTATAGAGATTTTCTGGGTTTTATTCTTCTTTCCCATTGATTTGATTTGATTTATTAACTGGTGCGGTATCATCCCTGAATCAGCCTACCTTAAATAAATTTATTATTGAAATGTATGTTTATACATGAACTTTGATTAATTTAAGTGCAACGCTAATGTTAATTTATATATTAAATTATTATGGATTGCTATGCCCTGCAACCCTGGTTTTTATATATGTAGTCATTAACTGATAGTATTAAACTAACTTATGGTTAATATCACCTCATCATCTTCAATTGCCTTTAATTGCTAATGAAGATTAGATTCTAAATTATCAGTGAAGTTCTCAATTCTCAAAACCTTAATTACCTTATATCTGTGGCCAGGTTTTTGTGTCACCTATTATTATATATAATATCAACTATTTTTCCCTGCACCAACATGAACTTGTTTTAATAGTTTTATTATTATTTTCTTTGGACATTCATCCAGGTCTCAGATCTTAGGGCCAATTAATATTCTGATGTAATAAAATCTGGAGCTGATGGACAAGCAGCCATATCTCTTAATTATTATGAAATTGACTTGAAATTCCTTAGTACTAATAAGTCATCAAACAATTATACCAATAGGAACAAAGGATTTTGAGGATCATATCAAGAGGAGACTGCCATTGTGAATGGGATCTTGTTTTTATGATAAGTATTTAAAGAAAAAGGCTATTACAACAAACTTACTGCAAGCCATTGAGCCACTTTCAGTATTTGATACTACATTATGCTCTTCCTTTGGTTTTTAAAACCAATTATTGATAAATAAGATTATTGTGTAATTTTATAAGGTTACTGTTAACTTACAGTACTTTTCTGTGTTTAAGTGCAATTTCATTTGCACTGTTGTAACCCAACGCCTATATGTCAGTTCCAACAGCTCCCATGTCATAAGGGAATATCACAATTCCCTCATTATGGGGTACTTTGGTTTCAAGAAGTACGTCAACTTGATTAAACGTGGGTATGACTAGAATTGACTCACAAAAGATGATTCTGCTTGGCTAAAGGTAAGCCTGACCTTTGCGCATTTCAAATCTGATAGTACAGGACTTAATGTCTCCTCCACCCCTTTAACAAAACACAGGCCCTTAGACCTCATTCTCAGTGGACTTTATTGTGAGTTCACCAGTGTCTTGTGGCTATGCTGCAGTTATGGTGGTGGTAAATTGTTTTATTAAATATGCTATATTTATCCCTTGTTTGAAAACAACCACAGCTGAAGAAATGAAGTGGCTGGTTTTATCACACATATCCTCACTTTTTTGAAGTGCTGCAGGAGGTTATAAGTGGCAGAGGGCCTCAATTTACCTCAAAATTCTGGGAGGCTTTGTGCAACATATTAAAGTTTAAGCTATGTAAATTATTAGAATAATATCCTCAATAATATATACAAACTGAACAAATGAATGAATCATAAGAGTAGTACCTCCACTGTTACACTACAGTTTATCAAGATACACAACAACTGACTTCCATTTGGCCCAGTTTTATTATAATAACTACATTCATTACCCAACAGGGTATCACCAATGTACCCTATCTTAGGGTAGAACTCTGCCTTCAACATTGGCCACCAATATGCAGTAACATCCCATCAACGGAAAAATTTGCTGCACATATCAGTAAAGTGCATCAACAGGTCCAAAACCAGCTGACTAAATTAACTACCAAAACCAAGAGGTTTTCTGACAAAAGGTGCTGTGCAGACCCTAACTACCAGGTAGTGACATAGTAATGGTGGCACTAAGTATCTTCACTTTATGGGCTCATGTCATAAATTGGCTGATAAATAGTATGGACCATTCATGAATACAATTTTTGGATGATGGGTTATTCTATATGAATTTTTATAATACAATAAAAAACTGCATTTACTTTTATATTTCTTCCTAGTACCTCTTTAAATGACAGAATCCTGTAAATTTGAGCCCATCATGGTGGAGGGCGCACCAAAATTTTTTAATGGAGAAGATTCTGAACCTTCATAGACTCAAATGCAGTTTTTATAATTGAGTATTGTGGAAAAGGCATTAAAATTATAATAATGTTGAATCCCTTTCAAATATTATGTGAACTGTCAGGAGTTAATTGTGAGATTTTACAAGGTCAACCCTAAGGTACCATTAATTTCTCTACCCAAGACAGTGGCCATTGTAAAAATTAAGTTGCAAACTATCCACAAGAACAATGATTTGGTAAAGGCCCTTAAGGGGTTAGACCCTTTAATTCTAGAAAAGGGTAGTATAAGGCTCATGGCTCCTGCTATCAAGATGAACTGATTCATGCATCCTTACAGTACTAAAAAGAGCTCAACCCTTAGGGCCCTGTTTTTTACATACATTGCTGATATAGGATATACTAAAGACTAAAGAAAGGTGACTGCTGCTTCTCCCTACTTACCATGTTCCTTTCCCCAACCTACTACCAAGCCCAATACTGATCTAGTTTCAGAATCTACAGAGTATTACATGAAAAGAAGCAGACAACTCTGTTTAGATTTAGGAGATTTAAGAAGCTCAGTGAAACAGACACTATTTTTACCCCAAACAGGTGTCCCAATCAGGAGACACCTTAAATGGAAAAGATTTGACATTTAGAGCAATACCAGGTAAAAATAATTTATATACAAGTCAAAATTGGGCAAAAAGTCAAAGTGAAAAGATTGCAAATGGGATTGAACCCGCCATCAAATTCCAAGATTGTTGAAACATATTAGAAAATCAGAAAATACTAAAACAGCTTGAGAATAACATAGGAATCTTGGCCAATATTGTTTATGAGGAATCAACATTAACAATAATTACTACCTCTATCAAATTGGAAAGCAGTGTTCAGAACCAACAATTATGGTATTTGAGGAGAATATCCATTTTTTACTATCAAAATAGGCTTAGTCACCCCCCATATCACAACATAAAACCAGCACCCTGCTAGTGATAGGGTGGTGGGATATTTTATTACATACTTTACAAAAAAACTATTCAAAATTCATAGTTTTATAAAAAATTGAACATCAAACTTCTAGGTAATATGTCTTTTAAAAATTACACCATATAGCTCCACTTGGAGAGGAAACTATGGCAGGAACTTATATTAGCTGATCAAATATAAGGGCTTAACTAATATTAGAAAAAACTTATCCTCACTCTCACCCCAGAAAGAAACTCAAAAACCCTTTCTACTTCACATAGTTTGACCCTTAAAGTTTAAGCATCACCTTGCACTATGTAGCTGCTGTTATGGGTCTTCATACACCTGCGCTTGTAATCATTTTCTCTTGGCTTTCTCAGATCCTAACAGCAACAGTCACAATTCCTCCACCATGCAAGGGGCTCATCCAAAAGACCCCTAAATGAAAACCATGACACCTGGATTTAAAGATAGTAGCTGCATAAATCAATGTTTTTTGTTATAATAGATGCTTCACTGTTTGATGACAGGAAGCGCAATCTGAGCCAAAAAATGATTCAGCCAAAGAATAACCTGGCTTACAATCATTTCAGGCAACTATTGACTAATAAAAAATAAACTAAACTACTATAAACTATAACTAAAACAGAAGTGCTTTATTAAAGGGATTCCAGGTATATAAAGGTGGTCAGTGGCAATCAAATTACCAACTATCAAATATCATTAGCATTGGTTGCTGTAAAATATTAAATTAATTACCATATATAGCATTAATTATTTTAATTAGTTAAATAACTTTAATGGAATTTACAAAAGTTGTGGCAACTGCGCCCTCAAGTTTGGTTAAATTAAAAGTTATCAGCAATTTGGACTAATACTTACTGAAAGTCTGGTAATCAAGATAAATACTTTTAATCTTTTGATAAAAACAAATACTAGATACAAACCTTCCATCTGGAAGTCTAAAAACAATAAACTGAAAAAAAAATGAAGTACCTTGTCAAATTAAAATAAACACTAGTTTTAGAGCATATCTGAAAACATAATCTAATTAAGAACCTAAAACATCCCTCAGCTTAACTAGAATATCTCTTACAAAATGTTTGTTGTTACTGAAAGCTCCTCCTCATGGCAGCAAGTAGGATTTAAAGTGCCTGATGATCTAGTTCATTTATTATTAATATGGTAGAAAGGTCATTAGTACAACCCCCTCCTCCAAGAGACGTTGGAAATAAAACTATTGGTAGTATCCAATGCCAAAGAAATTAATGGCAGATCCTTATACATTAGTTGGTTGCCATACATCTCCAAAGTAAATGGCATTAAGTGTAACAGGCCAGAGCCCTCTATATCATCCTATTGCTGGGACAGGTTTGGTAAAGTCAACAAAAGCAAAACCCTGAGCTCAAATGTGATTTTTATTTTTTAAGTTAAAAACACTCACATGGAGCAAGCAAAAAACTGATAGAATTTCAAAATGTGATTCTCTTAAATTGAAGACAGCTTTTATACCATAAGTTAGAAAAATCAGATGTATGAGGGGAGAAATTAGAGCTTAAGGTTAGCAGAATTTCTAGTTACACTATCATATTAATAAACTATCAATCTGATAAACAGTCATGGGTGTTAGGAAAACAGCAAGATAGAATTAGACTGGCCTGACAGCCTAGATGCCAGAGCATCCAAACGGCAAACCAGAATGCCAAAGGCGCTGCTGCTGGTATGACAGATATGAAGCTGGAAAGGATTTTCGCCAATACCTGATGGTGAGCCAGAATCTTGTACAGGCACATAATAAAATACCAGACAAATATGGCTGTTAACCCCAAGGGGTGTGTGAGTGTTGGCAGAAAAGGCAGTTTATTATCCAACATAAAAAACTAAAACTTGGGAAATGTTTTTTAATGGAAAATTAAGGAAGAAAAATTGACCAACAATCTCCTCAGTGTGATGCAACTGATTAAATAGTGGTCAATTGATGAGGAAACAAGCCAGGATTGGGTCCCTCAAGTTCACCTAACTGGCAAATATTCAGGAATGGGGGCAGATAAGTTCTTTGAGAACTGACATTGAAGGATTTGGCAGCAGGCTAAGTCACTGTCAGTTTGACCTCAAATGCCCAAACCAAGACTTGACTGTTTTTCTGGCAGTTGGCATGATGGCGTTTAGCCCAACAAGCAATGGGAATCCCCAGGCTACCCCATGTAGGAGCGGTCCCAATTGGTTGAGAACGGGTTCAGGATGCCCAACCCTCCCATTCCCAGTCGCTGGGCCATTTTTTGGTCAAAAGCGTTGCATTGGCTGCAATGCCAATTTACCAGAAGGGAGATTTGAACTATTGTTAATGGTGTCTGATGCTGCTACCTGCACATTGGGGATGATCCCTGACAATTTTGGGAGGGGGTTAATTTTGACTATCATGGGGTTGGCCAAATCAAAACTGTTAGCAATTTCAGCCAATAAATTGATCTTCATTCCTTTTTGACTAAGTGGATTCCAATTGTCAAGCTTGTTTCCAAAAATTTCAGACTGCTCGACTTCATTTCAGCAATTTTGGTGCAAATTACCCCCAATCAGACATACAAGTTCAGGTGAGGTGAGTGTGGGCACTGGGAGAGGGATCCAAAGAGGGAAAGCTGTTGCCCAGCGCTCGTCTACCATGAGGGTGAGGTCACCTTGGGTGATGAGGGGTACAGACACTCACTTTGGAGCCTTTTTACTCAGAAACGGGAAGAGAGCCTGGTCAACACACAGGGGACGTTCCCCTGGACTTACAATGAGTAACCAATTGGTCCAGCATTATGCACTGATAGGAGTTCCTCCAAGATTCTACAAGGTGAATGCTCAAAACAAGTTGTGTTAAAGTGCAAATGTCATGATTTGGTAGAAACAGGTCATTCCATTAAGCCAAACCTAAAAATTAGCTTATATTTAGATTTAATTAAAGCAAAAGAATATGATAGTAATATTTTTCTAATCTTTGATAATTATTTACATGCAGTTAAAAACTTACCATGTAAAATATTCATTATACGTCCATCTAAGAGGTCCTTAATTTTTTAGGTATCCAATACCAGCTTATTTATAACCTCAAATAGACCAACAAAAAGCTTGTCCAATTGTTTGTATAAAAAGCTATGATCGTCACAATAGCTAACCTTTTTGGTTAATTTCAAAGGTTGGAAAAGTAGTTCATCTTGATTCTTCATATTCTTACGCCTTGATTTTATATTTGATAGTATTGGCGTAGGCTAAGGACTGTAATGCTAGTCGAGCTTTCTTCAAGCTCTCCAAATATTATAAGGGAGATATTTCTAAATCAGTCCAATAGCGGAATATAAAATTTACAGCAAACAAGCTTGACATCCATAAAGTAATTTGAAAAGAAGATATATCTTTACTGACAAACTATAGCTTAAATATAAGCAAATAATGCAACTATAAAAATATGCGCACCTGGAAGGTTTAACAGCTACAAGCTTCTTTAAAGTAGTGGCTATAATACCATTTACTCTTTTGACAATTCCATCTGTATATAGATGGTAAGGCGTCATTAGTACTCCTCATATTCCTAGCAACTGATCTAATTTTTGATTGGATTGTGTAGTGAAATTGCTTCTTTATCTGTTAAAATAACTTGATAACAACCATGCCAATATATTAGCTGCTCCATTATAAACTTATTAGTACTTCTGACATCTAATATTGACCAAAGCGCGCATCTTTACCAAACGTGTCAAGTGATTATAAGCAACAATAATATATAAGCTTCTTTAAGTACTCATTGTAAATGTACCTATTGCTAAAATGAGTATTTTGTCAAGTGAACCCATGCTTCACTAGTTGAAAAGTAGTTGTATTTTATGGGGCTTGTGTGTCTTTCACATTGCACAACAAGCAAGAGTTTCTGATACGTCAAATAAAAGGATTTCCAATAGAATTCATGAAAATATGCTTTAAGTTTTTTAAGCCTCCATTTACAGTTATCTTATGCGTTGCATTGATGTCTGAAGTTTAAACAAAAAGCTTTGAAAACTTTAGATCTTTCTCCCTAAATTTAAAAAAGTTACCTTTAACAATTTTTGTGCTTTCCATTGTCTTGATCAATGCTTGCTAATTTTCTGGTGGTCTGTTTAAAATAATTACAGTGATAATTTTCTCATAGAGATCATCTGCTTCGCTTTGAAGGACTAGAACTGTTTTTAACCATGATAGACCATCTCCATTTTGATTTATAGTACCAGAGCAATGTAGAATCTCAAAATTGTATGCTTGCGATATAAAGGCCCATTAGCCAATATCCCATTTAGGACCTCTTAAATTGTGAAGCCATTTTTGAAAAGTGTGATCTGTTACACCTTGAAATTTAACCCGTGGATATAAACTCTGAGCCGCTTACAGGTGTATATTGCCACAAGACATTCATGCTCTTTTACAAATTAGTTTTGCTAATGTCTACTCAAATTTGACTCACATATTCTACAGGGTCTTCATCTCTGATTTCGTCCACCTGACTTAATATGGCAATATTTTCCATTAAAGATTCATGTGTTTGTATAATAATAATATGATTAAAATTTGTGTATTGATATATTAGTTCAGCCTTTAGATAAATTCTAAGTTCATCAAAAGAATTCTGGGCTTCCTCATTCAATTTTAAGCCTTTCTTGGGATCATATAGTCTGATTAAGATGATGAGTGATTTAAAATCTATACCTCAAATCAAGCCCTAATAAGTCGACTATCAAGAAAAGTCAATGAAAATTTTCCATGAAGGCACCAATAAGAGGTATGATCAGGATGAACCACATGCACCAGGACTAAGGAGATGCCTTCAGAAATTTCATCCCCACTTCCTGAACCTTGAGAGGCGCGACCCCATTGTTATGGTCATGAGAACAACACATAACAATGAGGGCGCTGACCAGGTAGTTGATACAGAAGGCTGTGAAAGATCCTGATTGTACAGGGCCATGAATAGCCCCTTGACACCACTTCCCTATGCATTCTATATATATTAATGCTTTTTAACTCTATAAAGTAGTCTATCTCACCCCATATTTTCGTTTTTTGACCTCTCCATTAGTTTACAGCTTTGAGCTCATTATTGAAATTTGGCTACAGTACAGAGAACTGTTATGACAAGATAAGTGGTTCTCATTATATGAATTACCGAGCTGTCCAAGTGAAAACGTCTATTATGAACTTTAGAGAATATTAGCATTAAAAACAACCTGCTGATCAGTTGAGAAACATTACTTGATAAATAACACCTTGCAATAAGAAGTACCAGCCATACAGCCTGAAATCTTAGAGCTTTGGGCCACCCTCCAGTTAACTCTACCCTCCGTTGACAGTGATCAGTATTAACTTCAATATGAAAACTTCAAAAAAGATTATACAAAAACAACTAAATGACATCTACTATGTGGGAGGCCATTCCAGTTTCTCCTGCACCTCTTTGGTTCTCTCCATGATGGAGGATTTATATGCCTGGCTCTACTGCCATAAGGAGAATTGGCTTTAGTACTAAATACTATCTCTAGAATTTCGTTTATCCTGCCATACATCACCCCCTACAAATAGTTAGGTTGCATCACCATGAAGTCTTTCAACAGCTAGGCCTTACAAAACCCTGTGCTCCAACATTGTCAATTTCTATAATTAAGCCACCTTCATCATTCACTACAATAAAGAGCCAATATAAATAGCCATCTGTTAATCAGCGAGGCCCACAATTAACTCACAGTGGTAGATATTGGAATTTTTTTGCTGCCTTGAGGACCAGTTTTTCAGTATACAACTACTTAAGGCTGCCTGGAATCAACGCCTCAACCAAGTTGAGGACCTTGTGCAGACTCTCCAGCAGCATTAACAGGAGATATCCATTTATGACATCGCCTCTGAAAGTGAAGGGCCTGAAGGGCCCTTGGGCAACAATGTCCTGGTCCCTCAGTGCCTACCACTGGTAACTCTGACAACAACTGTAAAAAGGACATTTAACAGCCCTCAATGCCTTACAGGATCTGATCTGTAATGTGGCTCAGGGGTGCATGATCCAAGTGGATGGAGTTCCTCTTGACCCTAATGTCTCAATTGAGGACTTGTCAGATGTGATGGACAATCTCAACACCTTCACCAAGCTCAATGATAATTTCATCTTCCAGCTTGAGAAAACCTTTTGAGGGTTTGACTCATACTTAAACAATTTAGAGAGCCAGCTGCTTCTCCATGCACTGACATTCAAGAGTTAAAGGAGAAGTTTGCTCATAAATCCTCCATTACTTCCATAAACTGAAACTGAGATGATATTTAAGAGGATCTCGAGGGCTTGAGATGAAAGCTGGATCAACAGGCCCCTTATGAATATGCAGAAACTGAAATCTATGAGCCTGCACCCATTCCTGCTTTCAATGCACTTTCCGCTTTTATTGTAACTAAATTTTAACCTAGCTTTAAGGAGAAGTTTACCAACGGCCAGGAAAGCATTTCCCCCTTCCTATACGCCTATAAGAGTTCCATGGAAGAGGCTATTAACTGAAATAAGGTGAAGAATATCCACTCCTGTCTGGATAGCACCGCTTGGGAGATTATGACTCCTCATATAAAGGAATGCACACATTTGAACAGGTTTGTACCGCCTTAATCCAGAAATTTGGAAGCAAAAAACCCTTGCCAATCAAAAGCAAGCGTTCATGAGTATTCATATAAACAAAGGAGAAAGCCCTGTAGATTCCACCAGCAAATTATACCTTAAAGAACAGCCCTTTGTAACCACTAATAGCATTACCATGAACAACGTCATAACTGCTTCCATCTCCACAAAGGGATCCTACCCTGAGGTCCAAATGCATATGATCAACCAGAATAATGCTTTACTTGCATTTGTGAAATTAAGGAAGTGCTTAAAGAAATACTTGCGTTTACCCTGCATCCCAAATCTACTACATCCATCTCCTCTTGACATCCTCAGGTCCACGTTTTCAAAACCAGAAGAATTATAAACCTCAATGCACCTACTGCAATGGTTTCCATTATGGCGCCAAGACTTGTTGGAAAAGACTCGCTTAGGAGGTAGGAAAAGGGCCGTCATCATGAAGGATGAGGTACTTCATGCTAACATCCATGTATCGCCTTAAGAACAATAAGTGACCTCTAATGAGACTGGAGTTATCATACCAGAAGAAGATTTGGTAACTGTAGGTAATAAAGAACATGATACGCTTACTATTCTTCTGTTGAATCCCCTATGTTTCTCACACTGCCTCCACAGTTTAGGAGTTTGGTTACATGCATCATTGTTTAAGTCCATAAAATCCCAACCAAGCTAATGTCAACAATGGTTCCCTATGATTGTAATTTCACCCAAACTAATTAAACGCATCAAAATTTCTCAGGACTTGCCATATTACATGGAATTTGGCACATCTGGACTGCAGTGTACTCAATCCATTAGTCATAGTCTTCCTTACACATTTTCTTTGGGAAGCTTTCCATGAATACCCCTTCCATTGCATTAGATACCCTGAGATATGATCTACTTGGGACTCAGTCTCTCTGGGACTAATTCACTGTAGTGCAATATGATGAAGGATTTCTATCCCTTCTAGGACGTTAAGTCCCTATGGTTTTCATAACCTCGTGTGATGCCAAAATGGAGGTCAAAGATTGGGATAGCCTATTAGAAAGTGAAATATGATCCAACTTACTTGAGTATCATGTGAGGTGCTCTTACGTATGGATGCCCCCTCTTGCAGTAAATGGCCACCAAAACATGCCAATTTATTTGCCTAAGATGACCATAATATCGCAAAGTCTCAGGATTTATTGACACCCAGGTTCACATCAATATTCCCACTAAATATCTGCTGGAGATCCAAAGCCTGGATAATCTGTAAGTCAGGGAGGACATAACCTACAAAGGAATGTTAGAACACAGCTATATCTGGATCCATATCAACATTGTTGGCTAACCTTACTAAAAACCTACAATAGTGGGCCCTAATACTCCATCTGATTATGTTCACCTCCTAATGATAGAGGCTGTAAATGATATCCGCAGCTTTGTAAGTCTAAGGGATTTTGAGTTGGAAATGCCTCCATCAGTAGCTCTAGTTGATACCTGTATTGAGAAAGAACTCACTGGTGAGCAACAAAGCCAGATTAAGGAATTATTGGAGGAGTACTCAAACCTCTTCTCAACCTTTACCTACGACTTTGGAAAATAAGTGGGATTCTACATCACGTGGAGACTGGGGACGCTCTCCCTAATTGGTACTGACCTTGCCAAAAAGAAAGGTTGAAGGAGCTCAGTTGGCTATAGAGTTCAAGCAACTACTTGAAGCCGGGCTGTTGGTGCATTCACGCAGTTCTTGGGCCTCCTCCCTCCTGTTAGCTCAGAAGAAGGATGGCAGCCATTGTGAGGAAATGGACTATTTTTGGCTCAATTGCATCACCAAGAATAAAACAGTTATCCTTTCCCTGAATTAAAAACCATCTCCACTTACTTGTTGGGTCGCAATACTTTTCTGCTATGGTTCTCACTATCAAACTTAGTCAAGTAGAGCTAGCCCCCAAAGATTGAGAAAAGTGTGCTCTTATACCCAATGAGGGCTATTTGAACCATGAGGATGCCCCAGGGCCTTTGCAACGCGCCGGTTACCTTTCAACGCGCCATGGATGGTATCCTAGGAAACTTGAAGCTATCCTGTGTCCTCAGGTACCTCGACAATATCACCATCTTTTCATGAACCTTCAACGTTATTTAGAACTCATCTAGGAAGTCTTTAATCGTCCTAGAAAGGCATCAATAAAACTCAAACCTTTAGAGTGCTCTTTCTAATCAGAAATGGAATTCTTGGGACACAAGGTCCCAAAAAATGGTATCCACACATCCCAGACAAAGTTGATGCCATTTAGAAGATGTCACATTCCTGAGCCTTAAGGATATTCAAGTTTTTTTGGGCATGGTGGCTATTATAGTCAGTTCATTTCTCAGTTTGCTGACCTAGCTGAGCTCCTGTTTTATTTTCTACAAAAGAATGTGCCCTTTAAGTGAGTACTGAAACAAGAGCAGGCGTTTAATGAATTGCAGACTGCTCTTTATACTAAATCTATTTTAGTTCATCCACATTTCAATTGACCCTTCTTGCTAAACACAGATGTGAGTGATGTCACCGTTGGGGCCATTCAAGCACAGCACAATTAAAATCAGGTCAATCATACAATAGCTTACTCCAGCAAGACCCTGAGAAAGGCCAAACAGAATATAGCCATTACTGAGCCAGAGTGCCTGTCTGTTTTGTCAGCAATCAATAATTTCAGCATTACCTCTATGGCACCTACTTCACCATCGACACTTACCATTCCTCGCTCTGATGGCTGCATCAGATGAAGGATATGGACGGCCGTTTAACCAGATGGGCACTAAGGCTGCAGAACTACAATTACAATATAGTTCATCATTCAGGAGAGATTCATTAGAACAACAATGGTCTCTCTAGGATGCCGGTACTGTCTGCTTTGACCCCTGAGGAGGACTGACTGTATGATCTAATCGGACAGTTTAAATGGTGGGATTTGGAGACTACTGAGATCCTGGACTGCTCCAAAAAATGACCTGAGACACTCAGATTATGGAAGGATTGTAAAATAAGAAATTCATTAAGAAATTGCTCCAGTATATCCACCCTTCCTCTTGAACTGATGTTATTCTAGAATGGCATATGACTGTGGGACATGGGGAAGTGAAGAAGACAATTGAATGTCTAAAGAAACGATGCTTTTGGGACTTAATGGTTGAGGCCATCCAGAAAGATCTAAAGGCTTGTATGGCTTGCCGATTTAAAGATTGGGACAGCCCACAATATCAGCACTCAGTCATGTCCCCATCAGGCCCCTTTAATGTCATTAGCATCGATGTATTGGGCCCTCTACCCACTGGGTTGCATTGCCATAAGTATATCCACTTAGCCGTGGACCATTTGACCAAATGGGTCAAAGCAATTTCTGTTCTCAATGCCACCTCAAAAGCAACGGCCCTATTCCTTATTCAATACATGTTTACCCAGCATGGATGCTCATAAACTTTACTTTTGGACAATGAGCTAAATTTCACCTCGCAGGTAGGCCAATAACTAACTTCACTTTTTGGACTAACCAAAGTTTCACCATCCCTTACAACCCATCAACCAATGGGGTGGTAGAACATGATAAAAAACCCCTCATCTCTATTCTGAGGAAATTGGTTACCTCTGATCCTACTCACTGAAACCATTATATGCTGAGCGCCTTGCTTGCTTACCAAATTTAAGCTACCATCAAATCATCAAGATGCCATTCCTTTGAAGCTCTATATGGCCGTGCTACCCGTTTATCAAGTAGTGTTCAGCCCCTGATCAATACCTCCATGCTTGAAAACTCTAATTTAACTATGAGGGCCTTAGCTGATGAATTAGTCCGGCTTCAAGCCCTAGCCACCCAAGGCATTGTCACCACTAAAAGGGAGACATCTAAATCTAATGTTGGCTGACATACCTTACCAATTTTTAATCAGGTGACCTAGTTCTGTTTTATCACTATTGACCCAGAGGTCAACAGAACAAGCTTGATGTTCTTTAAAGCCAGATTTTATAAGGTCATTCATAAAGTGAACTAAGAGTACTCCATTTCTGATGTTAATCAAGGGGCAGTGATGAACTGAGTACATGGAAAATTACTTTGGCCCTATATCCCCCACTGACAGGATCTTGTGGAGGCATTATCAGGATCCAAGATGATGAGCAAGTCAAAATACTTATCCCTGAATTGAGCCTTTATAAGTTGAATCTTGAGCTTTTGCAAATAAAACTTTTCCCTGAAGGCACCACTAAGATTTATGAACAGGACGCACCATGAGCACCAGAATTTATTAAAAAGCCTTCAAGAATTTCATTCCTGCTTCCTGAACCCAGAGAGGCGTGAACCCACCATTATGATCATGAAGATGATACAGAACAATGAGGGAGCCAACCAGGCGTTAATCAGGAAGGCTGTGAAAGATACTGATTATACAAGGCCATGAAGGTCTCCTTGACATCATTTCCCCATGCATCTTATAAACAACGGCACTTTTTAACTCATTTAAGTGGTCTATTTCGTCCCATCTTTTTTTTGAACTCCTCTCTAGTTTACAGCTTCAAGCCCATTTTTGAACTTTTGCTACAGTCCAAATAATTGTTACATCAAGGCCATAATAGCTGAAAAAGTGGCTTCCAAATGGAAGCAAAACTCAAAGTGGCAGTACTATTTAACCATCCCTAAGAATACTTAATTTTCATACATCTTTTGGTCTTCACATGGCCCAAATATCCTCAACTTAGGGTTTTGAGGCCTTGATCTTCTAGAGTCTACAGTAAAGCCTTCTTATTTAATTTCTTTATTAATAAGTGACATTTTTAAAGCTTATTTTAAAATTGGATGCTGATAATCTATTTAAACTATTTCAAGTGATCAGGGTGATCTATAAATGTGTGCTTAAAGACATTGCTATCAACTAGGTAAACAAGGGCGCATGAAGATTCAGGTTACATAACATGGCATTAATTTTCTGTTTGAATGAAAAGGTGCATAGCAAAAGTATTGTGGCATATGCATCAAATGATATAACCCTTGTGTGGTAATACACATTCTTCTTGATTCTCCTCTAGTAAATCAATATGTAAGTATCCTGATATAAATGTAAGGAGAGTATCTGTAACTCTCCTATTCCCAGCGAGGTGATGCAAGATGTACAGCCACACCACTAGTGAACTAATCATTAGCAAAGGGGTAAAATGGGCACTGCTAAGGATGCTGGAGAAAAAGGAACCCATGGCAAGGGTGTACAACGCTGTATGCAGTAGTTAAAAGCAAATACATAACAATACTTGATAGGACCCGCAAGGGGAGTCCACAATCATGTGGAGATTGTGCGGGAGTGTTTGGGTGCCTTGATCTGGAGGGGACCAATTGCCTAGTGGTGCACCAGATCTGGTAGATATTTTTGTGAGAATAAAACGGCCAACGTTGTTAGAGACCTTCTTAAGGAGGCCTATGCACAGGTTCTCCAAAGGAATTATAAAAAATGTTAGCTAATAAGGATATTCTTATTAAGGAATTCAACCAACAAGGAAGGTTAGTCTCAAAGAAACATACTTTTACAATTAGGGATCATTAACTGGTGGAAGTGGTTCTAAGACTGAGTGCAACAATAGCACATGCTTCAATCAGCCAGGGTACTATAGCTTGAGATTGACCAAACTCAAGTTAATTGTAGGCGTGGCTGACCCAATTTAAAATTATAAAAATCAAATGTGTTTTAAAACCCCAATTTCTGAGCAACCAAACTGAAATGCCACTGTTAAGAATACAGCTAGTGTGTTTTAACGTACTTGCTATAACGCAGGGCTGATCATCACGCACATCCCCTAGACCAACCTGGTCATATCTGGCTTGGATCCAGCATTGGTCCAGGGTATGTTTGAGGTCAAGAAGGCATGCTAATTTAACCTTTTTAACCTCTAGATGACCAGCTTTATCCTTGCAGTTGGTACCCTCAATCATTTCATCAAGCCATGCCAATAAGATCCATAGCTTGAAACAACTTAAGACCCTCCTAGGAGATCCATAGCATCATCTATGCATGACAAGAGAAATGAATCCTTTCTTTGATATTTTTTTCAGCAGATGTTAATTTATAAAAACTCGGTTGGATCCATCTTTCTTCTTAATGATTAATATTAGGCTTGTCCAAAAATCTTAAGGTGGAACCAGTAATTGATGTTCAGGTATTTTTCCAATTTTATCAGCAATCATAGCCTTACTTGCCTGCAAACTTTATGATTGCTCTTATTAAGATCAGCATTTAATCCCCATATTTAACCTTATATAAGATTCCTTTGGAACATTTAATGTCATAAATAATCTTATGTAAACACCTAGAAAAAATATTTTTTTACCATCTACTTTAAGGACCTTATCATTCTTCTCTTTAAAAATCCAGTAAGTTTCCTCGCCAATTACTCCAAAAATGGCTTTTTTTAGGTTATCTGGTAATTCCAACTTGAGTAACTAGCCAAAATAATGATATGATAAAAGCTCCTTAGTTAGAATCAAGTGGGCATATGCTACCACTTAATTTTTTCTATCTGTATTGCCTTATCAAATAAGTTGATAACCAATACTTGAACCTCATCATAGCCAGGAGTCAAAATCACAGGCGCAACATCTGGTTTGGCAATAGCTTCTGCCATGGTTCATGTATTTTGGAATATAGATATTCAGGATTTTCCAATTTAAGGATAGCTTCAATGATGCACTTCTCTTTAGAACTTACAATCATCAGCCTTTGCTCCCTCAAAAGAATCCCAAAGAACTTCTTTGTTTGGTCAAGGAGTTTCTGGAGAATTGTTGAGTCTGTTGATACTTAATTGAGATTATTGAACTGCTTATACTAGACTAATATAATTGTTTATCAGGCTTTGATGCTGGTTCATCATTTATATTATAGGACCGCAGCAAAGTTTGCCTTAAAATTTTGAGTGTATTTCTCTAAAATCACTAAACCCCTTGCCATTTCATGAAGTCAGCGCTAATTATTCTACCATTATTCTGGCTTAATAAAACTTTTTGCTTGTGCTGTGACAATAAGTGATACAAACTGTAAAGGAAAATCACTGTAAGATCCCCTAGAAGTGGTAGTTTGTAAGCCCACCATCCTGTAAACCTTATATGGGCTAACTATAGTGTGTGTCTTAGTCTTTTCACCAGCTTTGCAGAGACAATGTTATTTTGAGCCCCACTATTAATATTTTATTACCTTTTAGTTGATTTACAAGATGCCTGCATATGTAAAATCTGATTAATGTAAAAATTCTATAATTATAAGCTAGCATCAATGTTGGGTAAAAAAGTATATGCAAAAGTTATTCATTTACATAAGGGAATATCTCCTTAATGGTAGTCATCAGAATTGATATATTGACAGGGTCCAAAGCGAAAATGTTTTATCCATGTTCATCTGCATGTCCTGAAGCTGCTTCACATAGTACCGCGTTGCTTCTCAATTATGAGCTCAGTTGCCTTTGTTAGGACAAATGGAACTTGAGCATAGGCGGATATAGACTGGTCCATGTTTATTCCACCAGTTCTTTCCCTGATGAGTCTATTGATTAGCCTTGTCCAGGAAAACCATTTTGGCATAGCGTTTTTTTTGCTCTGCAGAACTTTGCAATGTGTCCATCCTTACTGTAATGATGACAGATGAATTAAATTATTTGTTTTGGCAAATTTCCCCATATAATTTGCACTTTTGGAACTCAGACTTGGTGTTTTAAAGGTTGTTCCCCAGCTCCATAAGAAATTTAGCCATCCTTGAAAACTTTTGATTGGATTTTAGGGGGAAATCATGGCCTAATAAAATTCTTAAATAGTAAAAAGTGACAACTTCATTGCAATTTGACATAAAAATTATTTAGTGCTCCCGCCAAGTAAGAATTTAAACTTGACAGAGCCTATTTGCAAAGATTCCTATTTGTTAATCACTTCTAAACTGAATACACATGGTCTTGCTTCAGTTTGCAATCCTCTCTGGGCTACCAAATTCACTCATAATGACATCGTTTGCCTCAATTTAAATCAATTTAGCTACTAATCTGGATATCGCCAGGGTTTGGCGCTCCATATCTAAGCAATTGATTATAGTAATCACCTTCTGACGATCACCAAATTACAATATAATCATTTCATCATGTTTGGTACGTTTTGGAACGTTATCCTTTTAATTTAGGTAGTTATGGAGTTGGTATGAGTTTTCAATTTCAATCAAGATGGCGCTAATACTTTTATATTTCTCAAGGAATTATTTAGCTCTAAAGATGGTCGTCCACTTTAACCAGTATTTTGTTTTGATGTGCAGCCAATACCTTGGGGAGTTTTGGTGTGCCTTTATGGTTCAATCCAGGACTACTGTTATCATGTGAGGAACTGGTAAATAACTTAGTTCCATTATCTTTCTTTTAGCAGTTGCTTGTACTTTCCTACAAGCTGGATTACTGTCATGAAAGTTTCCCCCTATTTCTTTAGATAAGCTTCCAAGCGTTCAATTCCAGTTTTTAAGGAGCGTTTATCCTAACTCTTTAGTTAGTTGAAAAATTTCATCATTATTATTTTTTGAAAGTTTTACTGATGCAAAAATCTAATATTGCATTCCAGAAAATCTTATGTGGCATGCCTCAAAGTTGGTTATTACTTACAGATATATCTCTTCTCATCCTTGTAAGAACTTGCTTTTTAGATAATATGGCCAGATCACCTACTTTAAAAAGCACCACTTTGTTGAATTCAGCAGCTGCATAGGCTGGCTAAGTCTTTAATAAAAATTTGCTTCACTGTTAGATGACAGGAAGCGTGAGCTGAGCCAGAAATGGTTCAGTTTAAAAATTATCTGGTTTATAATCACTTCAGGCAACCATTTCTAATAAAAAAAGTCAAAATAAAATAATATAAATTTGTAAATTGAACTTAAGTGCTCTATTAAAGAGAATTAAGTGTATATGTAGATAACAAGTGGCAATTGTCAGGACTTCAGGGAAGGAACTCCAACCCAGCCTCAATTAATTAGGACCCCAAAGCCCCTAGCGATTTAAGAGGCCATCAAGGCCCAAAGAAAAGCTAAAAATGGAAAGGGAATTGGAAGAAATGGTAAATTTATTAAATGGATCCTTGAGGTATTTATATGACATGAGGAATCAGGAAGGAAAGGAATTGGAAAGTTTTGGAATTGATTGCTGACAACAATTGAGAAAATAAATGAATAAAATTACAAGGGAATGGGTGCATCCTTGGTATAAGTTGCCAGTGCACCCAAAAGGTATAATTTGACTGGGTGCGAGTGCCATAAGGGATTTTGCTATGACCCAATTGAGTGTTTGGCATTCTTGGCATTAGTCACCAGTGCCGAATTTAAATTCAATAATAATTGAAGTATTGAGCCATTACCCAATACTTTGGATTGGGCTTATCCTAAGTTAATGGGGAGCCCAATCTGGCATCTGCCTGTAGGTGGGTCAAAACCCTAGTCAGGGCTTCCCCCAATTAAGGGAGAATCCCAACGGCAATCAAATGCTCACCTATGAGATATCATCAGCATTGATTTTAGTAAAAAGGAAAAAATTTTAATTATCAACTTATAGCATTTATTACGCTTATTAGGTAGAACTCTCATTAAAAATCTACAAAAGATGAGAAATTGCATTCACAATGTAGAATCCAGCTAATTGTTACTAACTGGTGCTTACGCTGCTGGTTTTCAAAAAGTTTCTAATAAAAACCTAATAAAATTAGCACTACTATAAAATTTGGGTTTTTATGGTCTTTATTAATAGTGCAGGGATAACAAGGAAAAACAGTCCCCTCAATATCTGACTGATCCATAATCAACTGTATCAAAGATAAGAGGGAATTTAAAAGTAAATTTGGAATATCTTGTTACCATCCAAATTAGGAAATATGAAAAAACAGTCTATTAAATCTCAGAATGCTTGCTTCGCCTAACCTGTATTATGGATGGGGAATTAATGGCTGGCATTACATACCTGTGCAGTAATTCTTTAAAAAGTTTCAGCCAATCCCCATCAGAGGAAATTATTTTACATTGGGGGACCCCCACCACGCCTATAAAAGGGGGTGGCCCCATTTAGGTGCATGAAGGGACCTGGTTGTGGCTGGGGGAGTTCCATTTGATGGATGCCCCAGGGTCCGCTGTGTGGTTGGAGAAATCTGACTGCTTGACTTTATGGTTGTTGCCCTAGTTTTTATTGAAATCGTTTTACCTGATTTGTGGGGTTCCACCAAGAATCAACCAAGGTCTTTTGGTCAATGAAATCATTATTGTTATTTAATTACTATTAGGTTCTTTGTAAACTCGTAAATGACTAACATTTCCCCATATTGGCTGATTTTGACCCAAGACATTCTTCCTTTGCAGCTGAGAGGGCAAATGTCCAACACACAAGTTTGGTTAAATTATAAGTTAATGGCACTTTGTCCTGATACTTAAAAAAAGTCTTGTCATAATATTAACTACAGTTGCCTAATTAGTTAAGATTGAAGCTAAATCTATACTTCCCATTTAAAAAGTCTAAAAACAGTAAATTCAACTAAAATTGTGTAAAAATTGCTATTTATTATAAGAAATAGGTTTGAAACATATTGGAAGAAGTAGAATATGTTAAAATTTCAATACCTGGTCAAAATTTTAAGGAAATTATAGCAAACATATTATAAAAGCAAAATGTTGAATAAGAAAGGTTCTGAACAGGAAATTGTTTAAGTCAAATTCCATAATTGCCAAAATGAATTTGGACATCAAAATATTACAAAATGGCATAAGTTTAATACTGGAATTTTGGCCAATATTGTTATTATTGAATATCAATAAAAACAATGATTTTGAACAATATCAAATTAAAATTCAAAAATTTGAGACATGAATCATAAATTTTAGAAAAGCACTAATTTCCTATTATTAACTTGTCTAAGCCCACCCCCTCCCTGTTCAACCATAAAACCCAGCACCCTACTGATGGTTTTGTGATGGGTTACTAGTCCTTCTGTCACCTAATAAAGTCCCTTTATTCAAAATCACCAAGTTTTAAGTATTTTACATACTCTTTACTTATTCTGCAATGGAAAAGGTGAGACACATGGATGGGTCACATTTAAATTTTCAAGTTGAAAAGATTTTTGGATGAAACGCTAGTTTTTAAGTTTCCAAGAGGGTTGATATACATAGTAACAAAGCCCCCTCTTCTTAAATTCCATTAGTGCTTAGACCTTAAGCCCCCTCTCTAATTTTAAGTAAATCATCTTTCTTTGGTAGGGACCGCTTTATAGTCTGTAACTGTTTTTATGGTTGCTTGGCACCCTCATACCAATCCCAGTTCTCTCTTAGAACGTTATTATCCTTTCAGGATGCTCCATGTTTGTTTGCAATAATTGAGAGGTGATCCAAAAGAAAAAACGCCTCATCAATGATTCCCACAACCAAATTTATCTTCTGGACTCTATACCAGATATTTAATTACCAAATAACCCATGGCCTAAAAATGTCATGATTAAGGTATAAGAGCATCTGCAACAAGCCTCCTCTGAGTCCACTGGTTGATTAAGACTCATGAGTCAGCTTTTGTACAACAGTTACTTTATATAGAAACGTTAATTTGAGAGCTATAAGGTCAATACCAAGAACTATTTATGGTAAATGGTACTCAGGGGCCTCAGGGGACATCTAAGCCTCCTGGGTTTAAGACTCCTCATACCAAGGATACCAATGATCTCATTGAAAAAGATGTTGAAGAGAATTGGCCTTTCCATTCACATTTAAAGGGAGTAATATGAAGATTTGGGTTCCTTTTTATAAAAATCCCATTGACAAAATCTTAACCTATAGGAATAAGCTGGGGAAATGGATACTTTAGATGCAATTACCAATGTCACAAATGATGGCCTCAATCAATCTGATCAGATGTGTAACAACCTCAAAATAAAACTAGTAGCTTTATAGCTCATATACAAAGCTAAAAAGTGGATGATTAGGAATTTTAAGATAGTAAAGCAGAATGACTCCGTTGCTACCCTCAACTTTTTCTGGAATGAATTACAGGATGACATAGAATTTGAATAAAATATGATCAAAAGGTCATCATAAGCATGCAGAGATAGTAACTTCTGAGCTGAGCCACAGCGCAGCTCTAGAGATTATACTCTTTATGCTACTTCCAATTATATTTCCACACTCATTTTCAAGGAGAGATCCATTCCTTGGCAAGAGGGTATCTCTTGGTTCCTATATGCATATGAAAGTGTGATGGAGTAGACTACCAACAGACAAAATAAAGCACATCCATTCCTGTCTCTGAGGTGAAGCAAGATGAATTAATATCCCGTCTGAGAGATTGAAAACCTGGATGAAGCTTAAGGCTAACTTAATATAAAGTTTAAAAGTGACAAACCTTTTTATACCAAAACAAGACTTTATGGTAATTCTCCATAATTATAAGAAAGTCCCACCGACATTACTAACCAATTTCTTGCCCTTACTCAAACTTTTTTAAGCACTAGTGGTGTTCAACTCAATTAAAGGGGGGGGGGCGCCACGTAACTTTATTTGTGAATGAGCCAAACAAAGGATTTATTAGAGATAAAAAATTTATAATATAGCCCCTAAGTTTTCAGCCTAGGAAGCCATATCATATGGCGAGGAAGCTTTGGAGAAACTTTTGTCCAGCGCCCGCTTTAGCTGGCAGACCATGGCGGATAGCATAGGAGTGGGGGAATCAGCGGCATATGGAATAAGAGATATAGTTGAGAATTTTCTTCATTAATAGAGCCTGCAATGTCCATTGACTCAATATATTGAACAAGCTGATGCTCAGCAGAAGTGATGAGAGTAGGAACACAAGTAAAAGACTTAATGCGCTAGTGGTTTTGTAAATTTGGGTCAAAAAGAGAAGTTTTTACTGCATCAATGCAGGAGTGGGATGAACGCCTGTACTCAGCCTTTAGTTACAACTTATTGCATATTTATATGATGCCATCATTACAGTTGTTTCTGCTCGCAAAGCTGCCTAAAGTACAAATAAACAAAATTAGACTTAACTAGTACTTTAAGTGCATCAAGAACATTATAAAAGCTTTGAATGAATCCTTCCATCCATGGTAAACTGAGCTCATATAATGTCCAAACCCAAAAATTGACCTCAGGTGAAAGCTGTTGAGGCAAAAGATCAATTAACTTTCACCTATTGCAAAGGATGATGCCACATCATTGATAAATTATGGCGACAACTTGAAAAAGAGATGGAAAGAGTCATATGCATGAAGAAAATGGCTTTTTGTGCTAACAATATTGGCATGACTCTAACTAATCTTAATTATTCACCAAATATATCTTAAGGTGCTATCTCCAATGAGACCAAGGATAGTAAAATATCCACGTCTGATAATAAGGCCTTAACATTGCTTATCCCTACTTTGATGAGACGCCCATGTTATCACTCTTCAGTCTCAGTTTGGGAAGCTTAGCAACTAGGCACTGTTAATTCTCATAAAATCCCTGTGGTTTTAGATATTCATAGCAGATCATTAGTGAATGTTATCTCATTAAAGCTTATTAAGAGGATTGATATTGACCCAGATTTGCATTACTATATGGAGTTTAGAGCTCAGAACCCCAGTTTAAAAGGTCTACTGGGGACTAAACTTTACTCTTTATAAAATTTAGCAAATTAACTTTGCTTACCTCTGCTGTAACACTTATTAACCCTAGCTACGAGCTACTGTTGGGGACCCACTTCCTTTAAGCTATGATACTGTTGCTCAATATGCTAAAGGACTAATATACTTGGTAAGAAATCCTGTTACCTTGGAGTATAAACCTCCAAGGACAATAGAAATGTCGTCAAGGACAATTCTGCTTATTAGAAATGTATGACAAGAATGAACAAATTAAATAACACATCTGCGTCCTTAAAGTGTGGCTGACATCACATGAAATTGTAGGAATGTAAACTTTTATGGCTTTACTACACAAGTTATGTGACTGAAATCCTAAGAATAAGGGAGAATAATATTTGTATGAAGACAACTATCCAGATGAGTTTCTTCTCTAAAAGTGGTTTCAATCCCGCTTATATACTCCTTCAAACAATTACTGATGAAATTTACTTTTGGTAACTTGAGAACAATTCAGATAAGGAAAACTATACCTAAATCTACACACTAGTAAGTTAGAACAAAAATAGATAAATGAAACTATCTCTACAACTCTTAAACAAGAGAACAATTTTAAGAAATAGTTTATTATCTAAAGTTGCTTGTCTTAACTTATTAAACAGAAGGTTTATATAGAAAATTCAGTGCTTAACTCTTTTTTTTGGCACCCCAATAAAAACGGCATTCCTTGCTGATCAACTGAACCCAATGATTCACATTATACAATGAATACTTCATTTACATAGTCAGTATCCACTACTGACTATATTATGACTGTTATAACTTTGGCAGATCTGTTAAGATATGCTGGGTGAATTTTCACAGGGTCAAGCTTACTGAGAAATCTGACAGACAATATGAGTATCGTTAGTCCACAGACACATAATTAAAAATTTAATATAATAAAATATAGAGCTACCTGCTCCAAATGACAATTTATTTATTAAATATATCTAACAGATCCTCTCTGTTACGATTACTTTAAACTATTAACAACCTTCTTCCTTCAAACACCTCATATCGCTTATATCTCAGTGACTTAAGGCAATACTGTTTTCTTGGCTTGGTAATCAGTTCTGCCATATCTCATTGGTTCTGGTAGCTTATAGTATTCAATTCTCTATCGCCTTAGTCCAAGGCTATCATACCAATATTTTTAATCATCGATTTACCTTATCACCCTATTTATAGGCAACTCAATAATAACCCTAATCCAACCCAAAATCGCCTCAACTTAAGGCACTCAAAAATAGTTACCAATATGATCAGCGAATTTTTCCCAATCCGCTATAGCTATTTCAGGCTTATTGTCCAGTTGTATCAGAATCTCAACATTACCCCCTTGACAGGATGATAAGGTTCCTATAGCTTATATGGCTAGAGGAACTTCAAGTGTGCTCAGCTAATGATCTGACCTCTTGCAGGGTCCTTGATGGTATAGGCGTCGACCCTAGTTTTCTCTTTAACTTCAAATGAACCAATTAAAATACTTGCCAACTTATGTTTCCGCCCAAACCCATGCTGATCATGGAAGTGAACCATATCTCCTTCTTTTACTGAGCCTACCTGCTACACCATACCTGATTGACAGTCTGATACTTGATCTTCTTGGCTAAGCTGAAGGAATATGCTTCAGTTTGCAATTTTATCAAGGTGTCTGCAAAGTTAGTCAATTAGTGGTGGGGTTCCATTCCATCATTTTCTTCTACAAATGAATAAAGCAATGCTGGAAGATCTGAGTGTCTCCCATATAGTAGTTGGAAGGGGCTTTTCACCGTGGTGGAATGGTAGCTGATATTATAGGCAAAAATGGTTTTGGAAAGAAGGGAGCTCCAATCAGAAGGTCAATCCATTACTAATTTCTGTACTATGTTCATCAAGGTCCCATTAACGCGTTCAACAATCCCATTGGACTCAGGGTGGTATGGGGTCATCAGAACCCCATGGATGCCCATCAGCTTATTTAACTTTGGCAGGATGTGCAAGGTAAAGTTGGTTCCATTATCAGTGAGAATGAACTGGGGGCAGCCATGTTGCTGGATAATACTTCTGTTAAAAATTTGGCTACTGTGACAGCCCCCAAATCCCGTATCTCCCATGCTTCAACCCACCTGGTTAAGTGGTCAATAGCCACCGGAATATACTTGGACAATTTTAGTTCCTGTTGGTAGAGGGCCAACGACATCCAGAGAAACTGTATGCCAAGCAAAATATGGTTTCAATAATAATACAAAGTTTTATGTCAGAACGGCTTTTCCAATTGGCACTAATGGCAGCAGGAAATAGTTTCAAGAACTTTATAAGTTTATGCTCTCCCAATAGCACTGTGGTTGCGGCAATTTTTGGATCTTACATATTCCACCATGTCCAACATCTTGATGTGCACTCAAAATAATAATAGACTGGGCGGAAGGCCAGGGGATATTCACAGTATTGTACCCTATTCACTTATACAAATCACCATTTTTCTAAAACTTATTGGCCCTTATTCCATCTAATACTTTAATGACTGGAGGCTTCATCGTCATACTTGCCGCTGAGCATCTTATTGAACATTATGTTGCTTAGATCTGCCATAACTGCAATTGTGGGTAATCTTGATAAGCAATTGGCATTCTGGTGTTTTGCTACAGGTCATTGAAGAATTTTGAAGTCAAAAGCCTGTAGCTTGAGGGCCCATCGGGCTAAGAGCCCTTCAACCCTTGAGGCTCTGCAAACAGAATAACAAAGCGTGATCCAACACAACTTTGAACTTCACTCCATGTAAATACACCCTAAATTGCTTATGTGCATATATTACCGCTAAGCACTCCCGCTCATACATTGTGTAATTATGTTCATGGCAATTGAAGCTACGACTGCAGTACGCCACTGGGTGCTCCTCCCCTGCATCATCTTTTTGAGATAGGACCACCCCAACGGTGGAAAGGGACACATCCATCTGAACAATGAACCCTTTATAAAAATTAGGGTAACGCAACACTGGCGTGCTGATCAACGCCATTCAAAATAAATCAAACGAGCATTAGCGGTTTTTCTATCCTCTCAAATGAAGCAACATTTTTTAATAACTCAAACAATGGAACTACAATACATCTGAAGTTGAGAAATGAAGCATTGGTATTAACTGACCTTCCCCAAAAATACCTGTAAATTGTGTTTGGTGCGCAGTGGGGTCAATTTTCAAATAGCCTCCACCCTGAATAGTTGGGGCCTCAGCCCAGTCGCATTCACCACAAACTTAAGTCAATCCATTTGGTCCTTAAAAAAGTAGAATTTATGGGGCTTAATTTTGATGTTAACTTCTGCAAGTCAGCGTAAGACCTCCTCTTAATGGGTAAGTTGCTTGGAGAATGTACGTGAAAAGACATTAATATCATTAAGGTACACAATTACACATGACAGCTTCAGGTCACTAAAATTAGTGTCCATGGCCCGCTGAAACGTAGCTGGGGCGTTACATAGCCCTTGAAGCATACAGGTTGGTTGGAAAAGCCCCTTGGACGTAAAAATGGAGCATTTCTCCTATTACGCCACAGGCAACTTTTTTAGCCATAGTGGTTCCCAACCCAAAAAGGGGGAGCTGCCATGCATCTTTATTTGCAAATGGGCTAAACAAAGGGATTAACAGAAATAAAAAATTTCCTAATTTGGAACCTCAGCTAACAGCCTAGGAAGCCATATCAGAAGGGAGGAAGCCTTGGGAAATTTTTGTCCGCTGCACGCTTTAGCTGGCAGACCATGGTGGACAGAATTGGGGTGGGAGCATCAGCGATATGGGACATAAGGAGGTATAGTTGTGGGTTTTCTTTGTTTATGTGGCCAGAAGTGTCCATCGCCTACGCCACAGGCAACTTGATTTGCCAATAACTGGATATTAAATCCATTGCTGAAAAATAATGGGCTCCTCCCAACTGATCCAAGGCATCATCAATTCGTGGCAAGGGGTATGTGTCCTTTTTGTTAATGCTGTTGAGCTTCTGGTAATCTATTATTACTCAGTTGGTGCCATTCTTTTTTCAACAATCAAAAAGGTGAAGCCCACGGACTCTTTGATGGTTTGAGCATCCCTTGTTCAAGCAACATATCAATCTACTCAGTTATTATCTCTTCCGCTGCCCTAGACTGGCAGATCAGCTGAGATCTGAAGAGGGATGATCCCCAGTGTCCACTTGATGGAACACTCCTCATTTGCACCCTAAATCATAGTCATCTACAGCAAAGATCTCTATATTTTTGGAATAAAGCTATTGACTGCTCTTTTTGTTCCTCTGATAACCTTACTGAATTTCTGCATGGTACCACCATCATTACACCAAGTTATGGTTTAAAAGGTAAACAAAATTCATCCAGAAAAATGAACCTGTAAACCTGGAGGACCTCCTCCAATGGGATCATATTTAACGACGCCACTATTTGGTGTCATTGGATTTGTATCAGTTCGTGATGAAAACTTGCTAACAATACCTTAATCTCTCCATGACCCTGAAAAATAATGCCTGGAGCCACATGGGGCTCAAACCGCAACTGCTGATAAGGGCCAAGGATCTCTCCATAAAGCCCAGCTGGAACTTCCACCTCTAACTCAGTGTTTACTATCACTTGATGTCCAGAGGAATGGATATAGCTCCAGCAGCTCTGAGCGGCAGCCCTTGATATTCGTATATCTGCTGGGGAAGGGCCTGAGCTTACTCTTCATTTGATGGTAGCGAACTGGAATCACCCCATCACTGTAGGCAAGGTTGATATGTCCCATGTGCACCCTGATTCTTTGGCACTCCACTGGAGGTAAAGTAAATTTGGATATGCTGCCCCAAATTTGAAGGGCTCTTCCGCCATATTAACAAAAGACCCATAGTGTCGCATGAAAGCAGTTTCAATTAACAGATCATGAATATTGTTACTAAAATTTATTGCTGGGGCTACCATGACAATTGACTCAAACTACAACGGAAGTACACTTTATGCTCCCTCAGAAGCTGTGTTTTACGCTCTGGCAGTTCCATACACCCTATGGTGGTCCACATCAGATTTTAATGTCAGCTTTGCCACCAACTTGGTGGAAACTATGTTGACTGGAGCACCCATATCTATGATAGCGCAAACCTGGGTTTTCGCTACAAAAACGTCACATTAGGTACACTCAGTGTAAGAGGGATATTGACTTTTTACTACATGAACATTTAAGAGATCTCGTTTCTCAAGAAAGCTGGTAATCCCATCACCGACTTTGGGGTACTCTTTGATAATAGCATTTATCAGAAGGGCAACGTCCACATCTATTAAGGAAGGTCCATCAGCGGCAGAATCTAGCTTGTCTGAAGAATCTTAGTTGAACATCTGGAAGGCGTACAGCTTTGGCTGCTCCCAAAGTCCTTCTTCTGCAAAATAGCTTGTGCCCATGTCAGTATGTTTACTCTTCTGATTGACTGATGATATAAAGTTCCACCATCATACTGAGGGACATCAGCTTGAAATACTACGATTGGTTCAGGTGGGACGTCTGGGGTTGGAATAGCGGAGGTAGAGAGTCCCATTTCTACTCTGCTCCATCTTTTCCCTGATAGTATTGGTCCTTTCTGTACATATTGGACATGACTTTGGGACAACTTCGCGCAAGGTGACCAGAACAGCCACAATCAAAACAATTCACCTTATAGGATCCACATCTTTGGTTCTCATAAGAGCATTCAGGCTGATGACTTTATTGATGTTTGGCATAAGTATGGACAGTTCAGTAGTTAGAATGCTGCCAATTTTTATAAGCAGGACTGGAGTGGAAGGCAAACTGTTGGGGGTAACTTGGCTGAGAGCAGGATGCGTGATTATAATAAGGCTGGGGGTTAATAGGCGGAATTAGGGCAAAATGGAAGAATTCCCTCAATTAAGAGGGTCCAGCTATGGCGGCTGTGTGTTTCTGCTCTTTGCTGGGAGGAGGGAAGTTAGCAGATAATTGGCGCAAGAACTGAACAATTTTGAGCAGAGGGACCTTTGGCATCCAAAATTTGAATAACTGACATTGTAAAGCTCACAGTATGTCTTCACTTCTTAGGTCATTGCAATGCACACGTCAGCTTCAGCAAGAACGCCTGCTCCTATTAACATATGGGCTTCCACCATAAATCAATCCGCAAATGCAGTGAGGGTCTCATTATGTTGGAGCCCAATGTATAGAAACTCAGCTTTGCGCTGCAACATCTTTGAAGTACCCCTAAACAACTGCAACACAGTTTCATTCACTTTGTGGTAAGTAACAGAACTGTTTAAAAAGGTAGCAGGTAACTTGGTTGGCGCTTCTGATGTCTAAGGCGATATCAGTAATTTAGCTTTAGCCAATTAGAGGCTCCTTCAGCCACAAATTCAAATCATTTGAAGAACCTGTGGATGTTTCCATTATGGTCAAATCGGGGTAATTCTTCAATGCAAACCTTCTCCTTCCGCTCAAAACTGCGAGCCCTAGAAGTTGACTGAGAAGTTGTCTGTGCCTCATAACTGGACTCTTGAGGAGGGTCAGCTCAAAAGGCCCAGCTGCTCTTGGGGTAGTTTAGGGCCCTTCAGCGGCCAGGATGGCCAATACACTGATCAAATATTCATTATAAAAAGATACTTTCTCAAGTGCCCCTTGCACATTTCCATCCCAATGGGGACAAGGTGGGTAAAACATATATTGACTTCCACTCCGTGCAATGTTGTCATTCAGTAACATCATCCAGTTAATGGGCGAGCTGCCTGTTCTGATGTTCAAGTGTTTTCAGCTGACCTGCTGCACTCACAATTTGAGGCTTAACTTCATTGCACTCCTAAAGGATATCCTAATGCTTTTTAAGCATTGCGATTGAACAATTTTGAGATCCGTGGTTGCATTCAGAGCAACCGTTCAGGATGATTCCCCTTCAGTGCAAACCATGATAGAGGAAGAGGAAATTTTAGTTATTAAATGGGCCCCCTGTAGTGAGCACAACTGTTTTAACTTTGGCAGATCCATTAAGATACTCTGGGAGAATTTTCACAGGGTCAATCCCACTAAGCAATCAGAAAGACGATATGAGGATTGTCAGCCCACAGAAAACCTTAAAAATATAATATAACAAAATATAGAGCTACCCGTTCCAAGCAACACTTTATTTAATTAATATCTAGAAGATCCTTTTGTTCAACTCAATTAAACTATTAACAACCTTCTTCCTTCAATCACCTCATCTTGCTTATAACTCAGCGACTTAAGGCAATACTATTTTCTCAGCTTGTTAATCAGTTCTATCATGTCTCATTGGTTCTGGTAGCTTATGGTATTCAATTCTCTATAGCCTTAGTTTGAGGCAATCATAATATTATTTGTCAATCCTTAATATCGCTTATTGCCCTATTTGAAGGAATACAATAATAACCCTAATTTAAACCAAAACCACATCAACTCAAGGCACAAAAATAATGTAACTAATATCATGGTCAGCGGATTCTTCCCAATCCACCATAGCTATTTTAAGCTTATTTTCCAGTCATATCAAAACTTGACAATGGCTCTCTATGAGTTAATTACAAAATAATGTGTCACAAAGCCTTTATCCAATCCCAACAGATTAACCTTTACAAGATAACAGCCCGATTAGTTAATGTGACAATTTACTCAATTAAGCAGTTCACTTCGCTCAGGCTAACCTGCAATTTACTGCCAATAAAAGGGTTGTAAGCGCTTTTTAACTTTAAAACACCCTTATTGATTAATCACAAATCCCATTTGATCCATACAATTAAGTTATTTGTTGATAATGAGACCAACATTTGGCCTCCTTACAAACATTGTTTATGATCATCCCTGACAAGCCATTATTCATGATCAGAATTGAGTCAATAAATAGACTAACTAATGTCTCATATAAGAACATCACTCACAGTAGCTATTAAACAATAGTTACTCAACATCCCTTAAGGTTGCTTATTATAAAGCAATTTTAATCGATATAAGATTGATAATCATTAATAATCTATAACATTTTTAATGTGGGCATCCTAAAATATCAACACGAAAAAATTACTGCCCTTATATTCCACAGACTTGGAGTTGATTCCCAAAATCACAAGCTATTACTAGCACTAAGGTCCACATATATATTTTCACAGAAGCATATAGGATATGTGAGGAGTCACCAACCAATATGTTGCGTGGTCTGACCAGCCATCTGATCAATTAATTTATCTACTTAATTTTAGAATTGACTATTATCTAGACATAGGCTTCAATTAACATACATTGCCTCAGCACTGGTGTCCATCTGTAGTAATATTTACTATTGGTTACCTCATTAAAGCCTCTATTTTCTCATATTTATTTATAGAAAAAACTCATAATCCCTGCTTATGCAACTCTTAATTCTGAATACATTGATTGCCTCACCCCATAGTCCTAGTTTTGTATCACCTATAATATATTATCAAAAATTGTGCCCTGCACTAGTGTAAGTCCTTTTTTAATAGGTTTGTAATTATTTCCTCAGGAATCACCACTATATCAGATTTCATAAGCTTATTGATACTATAAATTGAGTTAAAGTCCAATTCTATAATGACCTGTCTTTTCTGATTATTAGGTAATAAACTTAAAATTCTTTAGTGGTACTATGGTATCAGAAAGTTGAATTGATGGGAACAAGGGATTTGGTTGAGCATATCAAGAGGGGAAGTCGTTTTATGAGAGATCTTGTTTTTAACATAGCTTATTGGCTGCATAAAACCAAGAAAAGCCAATGAGAGCCCCTTAAGACACTGCCAGTTTTAAATTTATTTACACTTTATTTTATCTGATTAAAAGCCTACTTTTAGAAGAAGAGGTTTAGAGTGCGTTTTTAAATCACAGTCTTTAAACAGTACCTTATTATTTTAAATGAAACCCTGACTGTGAAGTTGGAACTTAACGCCCAAAAACAGTTTAAACAAAGCTCTTGCAGGTATCCCTAAACTTAATGGCTCATTGGCGTCAAGTTTCTTTTTTTAGTCACTGGCAACACATAAACTAAGACAATGTGTTGTAGTTGCTTCACTTAATAGTATGTGACAAAGAATTTATTCATAACACCTTGAGTTCTCCAAGATTAGGATAGATTTAATTGGGTGTCATAGTGGGATCCAACTTTAACTCAGCTGATAAGAGACCAATTTACCCATATAACCCATCATGAGGTAATATATTGATAGCCTTTCTCACTAGGTATAGGTGGCCAGGTGCAATAAAAAGTCTCTGTCCAGAATATAGTGAAATTCCTTTGGATTCTTTAAAAATGGTTAGCAATTATAAGTAGGACAGCATCTCTTTTCAAATATCATTGGTACTATGCCTTAATTGTATAGAATTGACAAATAAGGGAGGAGAGGCTGGTAAAGGTTGTCCTTCATATAGCAATAAAGTGTAAGTTTTTGTTTCAATATGTCAAATGTGCCTTTGTCAAAGCTGTCTTTTTAGCCTGAATTCCTCTTAAAAGAGGTCTAAACCAGAATCTAATAAATAATTATGTAATAACATGATGTCAGTGGTAGATACCATCATGACACCAAAATTCAGTGTCAATGTGCTATAATCTTCTTAAGATGCTGTAATTTTAGGTCCTGCGTTTCATATAACTTGCTATAGTCAGTTTCTGATGAAATCCAAGTTTCTTCATCAGTTTAGTTAACATAACTTTATTTGTGCATCACTGTCAGCAATCACATGAACTTTTATTTTTGTTACCACTTATTTCAATATAGGTATACTTGGATAAATAATCGTCAGTGTCATTAAGCATATGAAATATAAAGTATTAGCTTGGCTTAGATATGCAAGTGAAACATTTCTATCCTGGAGCCGCATTGTCATAACTAACACATTATGCTTGACTACTTTATGCTATTTGATGGCGTCTCATCCTGATTATCCTTAACCACGCCAATGAGGCAGCGTTCATTACTTGGGCACCACTAGTGCTAAAAAAAGAGGCGGCGTTAATTACCATCTAGTTCTTTCTATAAGGTTATTTAAATACTGGCGTAAGTATAATAACCCTTTTTATTCTACCAAGAATTTTCATATCTTATTAATCTAAAGATGTCACATAATAGCAAATATATTTTTGTAATGTAGCTGAACAAAAATTGATTATTTTTATCAGTTCAAAGTAATCTGTAGTTGGTGCATCTAAAGTGAGTGCGCATTGGTGGAGGTAATTCATTATCTTGGTTATAGTGTTTTCATTATTCAGATTGCATAACATGCTCAGTATAAATCTTTATGAGGTTTGCAGGCATGGCGAAAGGCTATCTGAGCATTATAATACTCAGAACACTGGCTCCATAATACTCTTAAGCCTCCTAGTACAAGGATTCTAAAATTTTAGAAACTTTTGTAACTTTTTTGAAAGTTATAGTAAAGAAGGAGTTTTAGTCCTATAATTAGTTCCAGCCCACCAAACTCATCGATGATTATGTTTTTTTGCATAGTGTAAGATATGTCAGCTTCACATTTAATTTTTCATAAAACTCTTGGCTGTTGGAGTTTGACAATTTCATCAACGTGGCCAGTTTTTCCTAGTCATTCACGTCCACCCTTAGTAATTCTTAACAACCATATGAATATGTAGTTGTTCCCCTTCTTATCATATTTGAGCAGGTCAACAAGGTTGATTTTATGATAACTATCAAGCGCTGATTCCTGGTTAGGATGGGATGAACCTTATAAGCAATTGGTAATGGCAGTGCGGGGGCTGCAATTATCAGGAGCAAATACTGCTAAGGTAGGCATGTAAGAGTTGCTGCATTTTGAGTTTTGACCAACCATAAGGTGTTAACTCCAGCTATAGTATCCTTACTACCTTATAGACCTCATTTTTACCCTTGTCCCAATTACCACCAACTTATATTTTGCTAACAGTTTTAGACATGAACTCAAGCATATACTAATTTACTATATCCTCAGCCCAATTATCTGTGTCCCTCCAGCAGATATATACCATTTATATTCCACCAGATGTTTTACTAGCATTTTGTCCAGCACAAGAACAAGCTATTACCAATCAAATATATAATCCCAACTTTCAGCGGATCAATTTTTATCTGCTTATCAATTGAATTCCCAGTTCTCATAACCAGTTCCTTATCTGTCAGTCTGATTTCCCCCAAAAATTTCTAACAGGTTTGTTCCAAACATATCTATCATTCAAAGTTATAAAAATGCGCCTGATGCTGTGACAGATGATTGCATAAGTTTCCTGAGTTGAACAGACCATTAAGATGTTCCAAACATTGGACAGATTACTGTCAAGTTTCAGGCCATTTATCTATATCCATTAGCAGACCATTAATGGGAATTCTATAATACATGGGAGCTACAGGGAAGGATGACTTACTAGAGGAAGGGTATAATTTTGTTAGCCTTGTACTAGAATAGGGATGATGTGGTAGCACAGCAACTGGTATATACTATTACTGAAGGAATACAGTTCCCATTACGTCAGATTTACAAATCTTGAAGTACCCAACGAGAATACAGCTCTTTTGGGATTTATTATGAATTCACAGGTTTCCATTCTGCCATATCGCCAATGCTAGAAATGCAAATTGAGACTATATTGTGTTTGGAAGATTTATTAATTAAGCTTAGTTCTTTATGACTTTATATTTATTTTTGTAGTATACTGTCTTAAAACAGTTATACCTGTTTATGTGAGTAATAAACCCGTGGGAACCAAGCATGAACAGTTCTGATTACAATAAATATTGAAGGAGAAAAGCTAGAAAATACTGCTGATAAGTATGAGCTTGAGCTTTTTGCATATTGGTAGGTTTGGAATTACCTGGAATAGACATTAAAGTATAAACTGCAGCAATTTGGCCGCCTTTGGCGCCTCATAACCTGTGGGTTCAGATTTGGCCGAATTGCTATCCAAAGTGAATAACCATATGTCTAAAGGGCTATCCAGTGCATTTGTTTGAGGTCCAAGGAAACCCAAGTATGCTTTGGGTAGCACTTCACAGTTCCTATGGAACCATTTAAGCACCAAGTGACAAAAAGATTATAGTTCTAATGCGCTCTATCTTGTGAGGGGTCAGCCATTATAATAGAAACATATTGGAAGTGATGCATAACATGATATTTAAGTGCTTTAATTGAAAAAGGAAGACCCCCAAAATTGAGGCGGTGATGTTTTTTATTAAAACTATGAATATGGAAAAGAAAGATAGCCAGTGCCCTCAAAAGTGAGGGTAATGACCTAGATAAATGGAATAATGTTTCAATCTGGTTTGGACAACCATCTGAACGATTTATTTTATCTAATTTTTATATTTGAATAATTTGTAGTCAAAGGCTCTATATTTGACATAACATGCCATCATGTGATGTTAATCTATAGTATTAATTTAATAACAGTTACCTCGCCTCAGCGACTCTAATATAGTAATTAAGAATATTGAATCTAATCACCACTGGTAAAAACTTCTGAATCTGTATATAAATTGATCCCCTTGCCCTTCAGCCCTGATTTTAATATACTCAATTATAAAATCAAATACTTCGCCCCAGTGCCACCATATACTCATTGTTTATATGCTTCTTTTTGTTTTCTTTTGCCATTTGCCACTGTCTTGGCTGTAATTGGATTAATGATATTATTGAGTAAATTATCTAAGGGCAAAGTCGTACCGTCCTTATATTTTCCAACTATATGTAATTGACAAAATATCTCAATGCTACTAAAGTAAAATTGCATCAATGAAAGCTAGGAATCCAAAGTAGAATATTAGGAGGGGACTGTCATAGGGGAATGGATCTTGTTCTTACATAGTTTTTAAAGATTACCACGGCCAATAGTATAAACTGCAAGCCTATAGACATTGTCAGTAACTGATACTATCTTGCGCTTTCATCAAAACTTAATAAAGACCCCTTGAAAACATTTTTATAATTTTTGTGTTTTTTACTAAGGTCAATGTTTTAATACAGCATCTTTTGTTTGAGTGCATATCAATTTGTGTGTAGGGCTTTTCACTAGAGTCAAGAAGCCAGGTGGTGCCTAGTATCCCCTTTTTAGGTAGAAAAGGCAATTTTATTGTAAGAAACATCCTATGTATGTGGTAATCCAATTCCCCTCCTGCCTAGAACTTAGTATGTTAAAATGATTAGGCTCCTGTATAGAGAAATACCTCAACTGCATCAAAATGCAAGAGTAATTCAGATAAGTCACCCAATACTGCCGCCCATTTTCCCAAAAATCTGAAAATTTTCAAAAACATTAAGCATTTTGTTTTATGAAGTCCCAGAAAAGTTAATTTGTTTTTCACAAGGAATATTGAAAAATTCTGACCCTAATTTTAATCTCTCTTCTTTTATTTCTCCATTGTCCCTTCCCAATAACCTTAGTAATTTTTAGTCAATTGAGAGAAAGACCACTGAGCATGGAGTGCGCATTGAACTGGAAAATTCCTATTAATTATAACAGTAGCTAATTTGGAGGCAGCCAATCGTAGCAATCCATCACCTCCCCCAAACTCAGTACTCATGACACATTGCAAATTAGCCCTCTTCCTACCTCAGTTCCCATGACAGTTCACAAGTTGAACCTCTCCTCCCCACTGAAAACCCTGGAAACCTGAATCAGAAAAGATGCCAACCTAAGGCCGCAGAACCTAAGAAGAGCACCACAAATCATATTACCATCTTCTTATATAAAAGCCAGTGCCCTTACTTGTGAGGATCTGGCTTAAGTTTTATTTTATTTGGGTTTTTAATAAAAACCATTTCCTTGCAACCAATCTTTGAAGTTTTTTGCCATTTTTATGAAGAGAAGTTGGTGCAGCATGAAGTGAATCAAGACCAACATGCTTCAACTGAATTTTTGAGCCCTAGAATGATACAAGGTTGTAGACCCACATGGACAGCAGTTACAGGTTCCTCTGTTGACTGATCAGAACCTGCCAGTTTGGAATCAGAGTAAACATGAGGTCCCCTACTCCTAACACTGTTCATCAAAATCCAATGTTCAGTGCCAATTTAACATTATGCTGCTCACTACAGGTGATGCATCATATTGCCTTGTGCACCAATTTTATTATTTGTAAATATAAAGAAGGTTTTCTCTTGGCCTCAGCACCAACTATTTACATGAGCCTATGGAAGAATGCAACGTGGCTATTAAAACTTCAAATATGTAATTCAGAAAGAGAGGAGGCGGAGGTCTTTACGGTGGAGCTTTCTTACTTTACCTGTAAAAATCACAAACTGTAACCCAGGTGTCCAATGTCTCTCCAGCTTAGATTCAGGAGGTATTTTATTGTTTATTACATGGTTGCCACCTTACCGCAGCCAATAAAAATGAATCACAGTTAGTCATTTTTGCAAGTTTAAATATCAAGATATATTTTACAACTACCAACTATTCAAAGACATGACCATCAGTGATATGGTCAAAAAGCTCACCAAGTAAGAGCATCTTATAGAAGTTATTACTAATACATTCACCTTTCCCTTTGACAAGTCCATCAGATCATTTTCATCAACATATTAACATTGCAGTCTAGATGCGCTATAAAAGCCCATTAATGGGATAAGCCTCTTTTATTTAGACAGATGAGTGACATTTTTTATGATCTTCATGCTGTCATTATATACAACCAGCAACAGACTAAAGACACCCACAGGAAGGTGAAGCGCTGGATGACCAGTTAAACTATAACTTTATTATGCATTATTAGTCAAAGTTTGAATTATTGGGTAAACCCTCAATGAAAAGTGAAATAACGCACACTGTACCCAAGTCAAAAATACCGTAAGGTAGAAGTAATGCAACACATTGAAGGTGGAGCCCAGATAATGAAACCAGCAAACTAATTCTTAAGCTATGAGCTAATTAAGTGACATTTGAAACTACCACATTGGCTGACTATCAGAAAAACTATTAGTCCAAGATTGCCTAGTTTTTATTTAGTACAATATACAAATTTCATTGACATCGCCTTGATGACCTCAACACTAATATGGATAGAACTCTTTGATCTGATACTAATAATTATCAGGAAATTGATTCTTGGATCCTCTTGTGCAAACTCAGGATCAAAGAGTAAAGTCACTAGTTAGTTAGAACTATGAACTGAGAGCTAAGCTCCTAGATTTTATGCAAAAATTGATTGTGTTGAAAAACATGATACATGCAGAACATTACCATCTTTCAGATAAATTGATATGCTCATAAATGAGATCCAAAATGATTTTAGTAAGTTCTGTCAGGATCAGACAAATGAAAAACACTTGAATATATCCCTTGATAGATATGAAATCCTTCCAACTGAGAATGACACTGAGGGTGACAAGGCGCCATTTGTGCATAATATGCCTACCTTTCTCAAAACATTCTATTATAGGAGTTTCTAACCATCATTATACTCCAGAGACTCTACCTCCTATTCTTTAGCGCATATTACATACAAGATTCTGTTACATCCAGTTAATAATACAGCATTACCTCTCTTGCCCTATCTGACACCATCTACATGTGCCGCTTGGGAAGCTTAAAGCTGCTTTACTCCTACTTTTTATTTACAAAACCCAGAAAATTATGCAGGATCAATGCAGGGCCTCCTGTAACAGCTATTGCCATATTATAAATATAAAGCGTCCTAAAAGGGGGTCTGAGCACTACCCAAAGAAGGGAAAAATGACTTCAAAGCTATTTATGACCTTTCTCAGTTGAAAGACAAAAAATGTTTAGTGTCCTTTCCAGATGATATAACCTTACAAAATAATCCCATAATTGAGAAAAAATGTAAAATTTAGCTATAATCCAAAAATAACGAAGCATAAGGTTGGAGAAACAGGCAAAAATTTTATGCTATTTGGTTGAGATGCTTAGAAAAGATCTCTTAAACTAGTTTTTTATTTCAGTTTCTAATCCACAACCCCAAATCCTCTCCTTGATACTTTCAAATATTAAACTTTATCCTTACTTTTCAAGTTTACTCCCATAGATTAGAATTAAAGGTTCTCATAGTGAGCTATCTTTTGCTATTATGTATTTTTTATAACAAAAAACCACCAGAATGTCTGAGCCTACCAGATGGTTATACCCCATGATATGGAGCTCGCCTTCTAATGTAGAATTAGACAAATTGGATCCCCTTACCATTTCTTCAACCTCTATGACCTCACAATAAAATCATGATAATTAAAATATTTCTTCACTTTTCTGTAATTTTGGATGATTATTCCCCTTTTGATCTTTTTTATGATTATATATGACAAGCTTTAATGGTACATGTTTAGGATCGCCTCAGACATTGCCTCTTTTTAACTCTAAATGCCTTAGTACTTAAAATCTTTGTGCCTTGGGACTAAGCAGCAAGAACTTCCTACAACACAGATCTTTGACATCTACAGCCTAGATGCTCTGAATGTTATATCTATGTGAGCCCAAAATACTTGACAAATTCTATAAGAACAGGAATATGCACAATTTTATTTTCTATATAATACTACTAAGGATGGTGCCTCCAAGAAAGCTAAGCTGGTGATAGTAAAGAGCTCTCTTGACTTAAAATTTAGTAATAGATTATTTATTTGAGGTTAGCTGACCAGGGGACGGACATTACCAAAACTAAAACTAAAACTAAAAACTAATGTAACTAATTGGTTCAGAAAAAATGCCCAAATGAGCGGATTGATTGAAACGCTTCAAGCAAAAACAACTAACCAGGTGGACAGCGGAAACTGCTTATCCTTCCATGGCAGAAGAGGAGGGGGAATCAGGGGGCTCATCTTTGGCAGCAGCTTCTTCCTCCCATAGTAGAGTATGTGTCAAGGCAGACATTAAGGGTGTTGGGGCATCTGCAGCATGTGGTTTGATATCACTAATAAATTGGTATTTAATGGAAATTGCCAACTAGGAAAATGGCACTGATATTTGGCTAAAGTTTTTTCAGTTTAATGCGGGCGTCTGGGATTTTAATGAATGTGGTGATGTTAGTTCAAGTAATTTTAGCTTTTGGGTTCCATGCTATAGTTACCGCGTTCTGGATAGCAATAGTAACATTTTTGTGTAACTGTTTCACTGTGATTTTACTCTTTTGAGTAAGACTATAGTGGATAACAGGAGGTGGAATTCATCCTGTGAGCATCGCCACTGATTTGATGACAGCTTTATGAAGGGGATGACAATCTGGTGTTGCAGCTGCTTTGACTGCAAGCTGGTGATCACTTAAAAATGATTCTGCATTTGGCTGTGGGGTATATAGTCAAGGGGGTATTTGGCGTTCTATTCTGCATTTAGAAACCACATAATTTTTAGAGATGATTCTTCAATCAGCTTACCTGATTCTTCAATTTCATAATATATCTCCCATGGGTTTTGTTTGAATTGAATTGGGGAATTGCGCACAGTTGAGGTTTGTTTGATTCATTGGAGGAAGCATGGGATCAAACTGGTATCCAATCCAATGCTTGATTGGAGGAATTATGTGTAGCATTGGGGCGAGGAGGAGGCTGATTGGTGTCTGCAGGTGCAGGTGCAGATGCAGCTTCCAGTTTTGGGAAAAGGTAGGTAGAATTGTGCCCCATGCTGTAACTTGTATGTGGGTGGGTGGCAGATTGGAGGTCAGCGGACAAGTCATCTAATCTGTCAAAAGTGGCTAAGGAGGGGTACTTGCACTTTGAGTGGTCCAACTCAAAACATGATGACAGATTGTCCGCCAGACCTCGATGCAGGCCCAAAATGGATGATCAGGCGCTGAAGGAATAATGGTGCAAGGGAAAATTGACACAGCGATTTTACTAAATTCAGGGCTGATTGTGACATACACCCAAGGCCCAGAGAGTCGTGTGGCCCCATTTGGGACCACAAATTATAAGATGGGATAGGAGCCATAGGCTGCCAAACCATCCATCAGCTCCTGGTGGAGCACTTCAGGGGGGAGGTGGGTGGGCAAACCAGCAAACTGGACCACCAAAGTGGTGTCCGCTGGGAGCTTGATCTGAGTTGTGGGAAGAGGGGTGCCCTGAAATACAAGTGGCACAGTTGCTGCAGTGGCACCATCAGCTTCACAGGTGAAGCTGAGGTTGAAATACCCCTCATAGAGGCAGAAATCTATGAATCCAGTGGGTGTCATCACCACCTATGCCATTTTGATAATAGCTTGGTTGTGGTATGGGAAGGGTTTCCCATATTTGACCCTTGGCCATAGCACATGTTGCTCCAGGGGAGCACCAGGGGGCAGCGAGGTACCTCTTAGGTATGAGCAAAGTGGGTGTCAAGATTCTTGGGAAGAAATAATCGTCCCATGGGTTTGGAATGACTGGGTGAGACAGTCTGAGCGCGTTTTTCTGCTGGATGGAAAACAGCAGGGGGAGTTTCGCCGCTGCCCCACACTGGAGCAGCCAGCGGAGAATCTGAGGACATCAGAGCAAAACTACAATGGGCAATTAAAATTTGTTTTATTAATTCACGTACTTTTGCACAGAAAGTTATGCTGAGCGGAAAGAGAGTTTTAATCAGTAATTAATTATGCAAAAAGTAAAGTTAGTCATCAAACTTACCTTAACGCCAATAACCTTACTATAAATGGTTGGTGGAGCATAAAGGATGTTTACCCAGAAGATGGAGTTCCTTAATATAAGGATCTTAATGCTACTATTAGGCTGAATAGGCAGTTACAACCCTTTTTAACAAAGAGAGGGAATGCCTCAAGAGTTGCCACTGAAAAATAATGGACCTGGGGTAAACACAATGAAAGACGGGTGGCCGCCGCTCCCCTATGATATGCTAGTATCAACCCCATGATAGCAGCCTCCCTGACTCCCTTATTATCACAGTTTCTGACAAAAGTGTATATTACAAAAATCGTGGGTATATGCCTACAAGTGCACTTCTTTCCACGGGATTTTGGTCAAATCTCTGAAAGAAATGAAATCACCATTCCCAATTGAAGAAAAAACCTAGGGAAATTGAATCAAAATTCCCTCAGATGTGATAGTGTGAGATTTTCTAGTGGACAAAACCATAATTTGAAACTCCAAGAGCTAAAAAATGAAATTGATTCCAAAGAAAAATATTCAGGTAAGCCATCCGTTGTATCCAACTCTGGAGGTCCCAGTGAACAACATATGACTTGCAAAAGATAATGGACCTATTCTGATGCCTTGGGAATAATTGCCTGCGTAACAGTTGTCATACTAGGGCATAAGCACTTTCCCTTCAGTTTCGCTATTAAATGAAGCTCTCTACTGACAGTAGAGTGCAGGGTTAAATTTGTAATTTACTTAATAAAACAATAATCTCTTCTAATCCAAATAAAACAAATTCTCTAAATTTTTTTCCAAGTTAAAAGTCCTGTCTCCCCTGACAAAACCGCTACAATTGATGGAAGGTCCCCACTCTTTGTTCTCATTAATACTGGTTTCAATCTCCTTGTTAATTTTGGTGCTAGCCTCACTCAGTTGAGGAAACCAGAGGGTTCACCCAGAGAATTGACCTATCAACCAGCCACCTAAGGAGATGAAGACAACAATCCACACTTGGAGCTCCAATCAGATTAAATTTGAAATAAACTATTGTGCTTAACCCAAATTAAAAGAAATGCAGCAATGAAGCATGGCCCAAATGATGCTGCCAATGGATCCAAAGAAAGACAATTTCAACCCTCCTCACTATCAGGTGCATGTACTGATAAACTATGATGTTTGACAAAAATCAGAACAATCGTTGAGAGCTCCCCATTTGAACCCATTAGTTCTCCCACAGCTTGGGAGGCATGGGCGAAACTATTACCAGTCCTCTGCCTGATAGTCAGGATTGGATTAATGTTATTAATTAAATTATCCCACATTTGCCATAGTGGATCTTATTCCTGCATTTATAGAATGGAGATGCCATACGGGCTATGGATGCTATCATAAATATTGGAATACCATTAGTGGAAGCCAAGTCTTTCCTTAGCACAGCATATGTCTGACGCTTAACATCTCCTTCAGAAATGATGAACCCATGGCAATCTGTTCTGATCATGCTTATATAGAGGCGCAGATGAAAACTGGACTCACGTTATAGATAACTTTGTATGTCAGTCACCCTTCTCCAAGCCTGCAAGTTCCACAAAGAATCTAATGGGTTTTTACCATTACTAAATGAGTAAAATTAGTATTTAGATGATACATTATCTCCGCCGTTGTGCTGCCACTTCTGAGGAGCCCAACAAAATCATTGGGAGCCTCACAAATTACGCACTAGGGCCATCTCCTCAAAGAAAGATTCAACCCAGATTTATAGCCCTTGCTACAAGAGACCTGATGTCAGTCAGATCACTTTTCACATATGCAAAAAGTTAAGCATTGCATTAACCGTTGCCTTTCTCATATAATAGAGCCTAAGGTTCATGCTTTAAACCCAATAGCTGACAAAGACTGGAGAAATGATTGGGCGGAGCTGAAATGGGTTTCTACTTCTGCCTCCTCTAAAAAACACTTTAAAATCTTAAGGAGCAACAATATGCTAAGGTAATTTATGACAAAGATGCACAACCTACCATGTTCCATCAAAATATAGCCACTAATATGGTGGCAGTGACCAACCAGTCACAAAAAAATCCAAGGCCAAAGTGGCACAGAAAGTGGTAATGAAGAATTATGTTCAGAAGTTGGAATGATAAGAGCTTCTGGGCACTCCAGCAAAGCCCCAAAGTAATGGGGTCTATGTGGGAAAATCTATTGACTTATTGGAATTATTAACTTTTACTAAGATATTATGATCTTATTTAGGTCAGCTGACATTTTAAATATCAACTTAATAGATGCAGATGCCACTTATTTTTGTGTAATTTATGTATATTGGTAACACAGACAATAATCTCAAAGTAAGAGCTATCATGGGCATGGGGTACCAAGGTAATATTATGTCCAGTAAGTCAAAAATATACTTGGACTTTTGGTGTATATTGACCACCAAAAAGTTTGTGGTACTTTAGGGCCTCAGACAGCAACATCTTTAGGAGCTTATATTATGCTGCCACTACAGTTTTACTCACTAGTATATGTTTCTAATATCGTTTTACTTAACTTTAATCATGACTTTTAATAGAATTTTTTTCTGAGTTTCTTATGGGGTCAAAGATTATTTATTAAACACTCTAGAAGTACTAAAACAAAATTTTGCTAAACTAAAGCCAAATGTGTGAGGACCCTGCGCCTTGATATCAGGTCTTGCTGACCTTATATTCAATGAAGGCATAGTTTCATTTGGTTTTCAGCAAATTTGTGACCGTACCAGCCAATTGCCCAACCAGATTCTTGAATCAAAAGGCATTCTTCTAAGGGTTAATATGAAGCATAACCATACTGGCAGGCCATCAAATCATAGCGTCAAAAGAAATTAACTTTAAAAAACTCTAAGGATTATACAGAAAGATATTTTTAAACCATTCTACCAATTTGAACTTAAAACCTGTCACTGCGCCTAAAGTTATCCTTTCCCACTATGGTAGAATTCAGATGCTTTTCCATGATATGATTGCCTACCCTATAAGAATTAAGTGTCATCAGATTGTTGCTTTTGTTCAAATCTTACCAATTGATGAAGTGCAAAGTGTCCATAACTTTATATAGATGAACTTGGGCTTAATGTAAGGCCTTAGATGATAGCTATCAAGCTGAACTGTGGTTTGCATTCCTTTAGAAACAAAAGGGGTCAAACCATAAGGCCCACCCCTCACCCACATTTCTAGCCTAGGGCATACCACAGATGAGGGGTAGCCGCTGCCCCTCCATGCTTCCACACGCCTTTCCCCTATTAACACCACACCCCAAATCATTCTAAGTCCCAAAATATACTGAATCTTATTCTAAGAATTAATCACCTTTGTGAAGACTTTGGAAAATTCAAGAAGCTCTATACTGGAGTCCCCATTCCCTGCTCCCATCAGGGGGTTCAGACCAGAAGTCAACCTGAGTGGCAAAAAATTACCTAACAAGTCAAATTTGGAACCAAAGGTGAAAAAAAGGTCAAAAATAGGGATCAAACCTGAAACTATATTCTGTAATCAAAAGTGAGTTTGGACATTTGGAAGTTGGGGAAAAAGAACTCAGAATAATTTGTAAATGTTATCTGATATATCAAGAGGAAATTGGTGTTCAAAACCGTCAATTAATGAACTAAAAATTGACCTCACTTCCTATTAATATTATTTTAGCTTAGCAGCTCACCACCCATCACACCATAAGACCCAGAACCCTATTAATGGTAGGGCGTTGTTTTATCCTTTTAATGAGTTTTCCCTTGCAGTTTACTAAAAATATTTATTGAAAAGAAACTTTCCTTTGTATATTTTAATAAAAATGGTAGATGGTAAACATTTCCTTGGAGTATACACTTTCTAACTCTAACTTTAACTATAACAGAGCCCCTCACAACTCCTTGGACCAAGCGGTGCCTTATGACTGTGGATGCTCCTGTGGGTGCTACACACCCAAAAAGGAAGAAAGTTCCTTCCTTAGCACGCTGTTTTACTAACATTATAACTAACACCATAATAATGTAGAGATGAAATTGATGGTAGATAAATTCCCTAACTTGAATAACTCTCTCATCAACCTAAGTCTCATTTCCTTCTTAAAAGTACTCCTTAACTGTTTTCCATGGAATACTACTGTCAACATCATATGGCGGGCCTTATTAGATTGTGATGCCCAACTCAGAGCTCCTTTTCCTCCCTCAATTAGCTATACATGCCCTGATCTTGACACCCCCTAGTTTCCTCGCGTTAGGACGAAACCAGGTGCTGTATTTGACAACAAGGCGAAGCCAATAAATATCATACTAAATTCCAAGGTGGAGGGGATGCACCACTCGAGCTTGACTATGATATTAAGTGCTGCTACAAGCGCAAATAGTACCAAAGAGTATAGTTATATAAAATCAAGCCCTCACTACATAGAACTTGGATATTTGCCCAGCAGCCTACTCTACTCCCTCTAATGGGCCTGAAGACGCCATAATGATCCATTTAGACTAGTCTCACTCTGCAGAATCTCTTTTCTTCCCAAAATGTTTAAACGCCACTTTGTGTTGGTGGCAAATCCCATAGACCCTGTAGATACAGTTATTGAATCCTCTCACATAACAATTGTTCAACAGGTGGAAGAGAAGCGTTGCTTGACACAGTTTATGAGGATCTAATAAAATTGCAACCCTTATTAGACCCTGAAGATCTTGAGTCTGCACCTTTGTATTATTCTCAGGCAAGCTATGTCCACCTAGTTCATCAGAAAATTCACCAAAGTGCGCAAGGTCACCAAGATTAAGAAGTTGAATCAACCCTTCGCTCCATTAACGTGTTAATAAATTTTCTTGTGCTTACCTTTTGTTTCCCATCTCTATTATGGTAGGACAACGTATGGAAACAGTACCCTGGTAAATACTGGTGCCATAAGATAATACATTAACCTTAAGGTGGTGCAACCTTTGGATATTGCATTTACCTCAGGTTCCCCAGTCCTGGGGCATCTAGGGGCCCTATGCTCACACTCCCTCTTTGTAAACCCCTACTTTTTGTGGCTCATACATATGAACATATACCACACTTCGCGTCATCCCCTGAGTAGCTATACTAGTAATTTGGGGGTAGAAAAGTGGAGCGACCAGTCTGTAAGTATTGATTTGGAGCAGATTATGTAGCTTTTACCTATATTACTCACTTGGGTGAAATTCCCCTTCTTCCCACTTCAGCAACAAGTAAAGATGTGGCGGCAACTGTGGAATACTCTTCTACGGATATAGCGCCTAAACTACTCACTTTGCCCCTTGTCCTTGCCCCTTTCAAGTCAGTTTTTGACGTGGACAGGGCCAATAAGTTGCCAAGTCACTCAGAACTAGAATTGGAGTTTTCAATTAACGGTGGACATCATTAAGTTTGACTGTCCCCTTTACCCATACATTGCTGAAAAAGACAGGCATTAAAGACGTAGATTAACGCCATGGTAAAGAAGGAGTGGATGGTTAAGAAATCCTCACCTATTTACTCTCCTGTCTTGTTTGCTCAAAAGCCTTATGGTGACTTGAGACCATGTGTGGATCATGGACACTTGAACAATGTGAATATTCCAGATCTTATCCCTTAACATTGGAGACAGCAACTTTTCAGTTGATTAGAAAACCAAAAGTTTTCTTAGAACATGAACTGGTGAAAGCTTTCCATCAGAAGCGAGTCAAGTCTGGCCAGGGGTGGCAAACAGCAATATGCACCTGGTGTTGGGATTTTTGCCACTAAATCCGACTATAACTATTGTTCAGAAAAATATCTATAAAATATTTATTAATCTGCCAGATTACAATCTACCATATTGATAAGTGTTTTTCCAGGAATGATCCCCAACAATAAGCAAGTAATTAAGGGTTGATTTAATTATTGATAACTTAATTGACTTATAGGAGTCAGTCAGTTTAATTGCTAATCACAATAAGGGTTTATGGGTTGCCGGTGAGCAATGCCACCTGTCATAGAGCAACTTTTGAGTTAACCTTTCCTGGATCACAACCTGCTATTTATGGGTAAGAGTCCCATGACCTAAGCAGGTTGTTGCCAGATAAGGTAAATTTGATGAGAGTTGAGCGAAGACGTTGTGATACATTCTAGTTTTTTTCTCTTAAAAAAGTTTGTTGTCAAGTCAGGAAATGAAACCAATTATATTCAATGAGGAAATTCATCATATTTCGCGACCCTGGAGGGTTAAATTCATTGGTGATGGCCGCCGTTCCCAATTGAGGTGCTAACCAAAGAGTTGTGTATTGAGTCCCTATAAAATCTCCCTTGACTTTTTTATAATGAAGCAGATAAAATGGGAAGCTAAAATACTATAATAAGTAGAATGTTTACTCTTGTGATTAGAGTTGGAAGGACAAGAAGATCCCTTTTTATATTATTGTTAAACTCCGAAGACTCTGCGTGATGTGGAGTTAGAAGAACCTCTGAACCATGCCTTATGTTAAGTTCAACCAGATGGAATATGGAAGAAGTCACTACCATTTCAGAAGAAATCAATATTAGGACAAGCACCAGGTTAGCGTAGGACCTAATCACTATTTTGGCTATCAGCTCAATTAGTTTAGTAGTGTAAATACTACTATTGCCCATTATATCATATCATTAAATCAAACAATGCGCATACAAGAGACCTGTGCAGTTAAAAAAGGGAGCCAAAGTGAGTATCAATAATGAGGAATAAAAAGCTGAAATTACCATTTGAAACTCAATTGAGGGTTCAAGCTCCCCAATTTTTTAACAATTGGTGATTACTACAGGGGTAGTCAAGTTTAGCCAAATTTAATAAAATTACCGAATTGTCATGTCTTACAAGAATGAACCACGCAAGCTCTGGACAGAACTTGAAATCTTTAACAAGAACGCACTTAACTCGGCGTCACAAGTGGACTTCTCTGCATTGGAAGTTTGGGTGACAAAGGCTGAGGAAGAGGTCGAAAAAATAGAAAAAATCAACAATAACCTCTGTGGAAAAGTCAACTCCTTGAAGAGCAAGGAGGGTGAACTAATCAAAGAAGTACTGTTTCAGAAGACCAAGAGAGAGACAGACCAAGAACACATTTCTGGCTTACCAAAGAGATACCATAACAATCGAAGATTATAGAAGAACTAGAGGATCATAAATGCAACTGCGCACAAATGGAGGAAGAAGGAACTAAAAACGAGTTTACAACTCCATTTGGGAAAAATAACTAAATCAGAAATATGCCCTGGTCATTTGGAGCAATTATTGGAGATGAAAGTCAGTCCAATGTCATTAGAGTCGTTGGACAGGATACACCTGTTAGTGGAGCAATGGATAAAATTTGAAGCACACCAAAGTTTACCCGCGTTCCATTGGGACAATGATCCTGCACTTTTATGATTATTTGAGATGATGATGTTCAGTTTCAGTGGCCTATAGAAGGTAAGACAATCATGAACTTAATAAAAACATAAAGCATAATCTAGTGCTACCCGACTTGAGTGGGGACAACTGGTCTTACCAGGAGGCTAAAGAAGCCATCATGATAGAATTTGGAAGCCCCACGTAGATGTATAACCGCAAACAAGAATCTATGGGGATTCAATTCCATAAAAATGAGAACCCAGTAGCTTTTGTGACTGATTCTACTAGGAGTTATAGATCCTAATTTGTGCAAAAGTACTAACGGATTTTGATACCAAGCTTGTGATGCAAGCGGCATTAAACCCCCTATTGTGATTTACATAGAACTATGGCTTCAGCGTTAGTAATGCAAATGACCACATATCAAATGTTGGATCATTTAAAAATTTTGGGAGCCACTTTAAAAGCCCCAAACAGAGATTTTTAAATTGATTCAGAATTGAGCTTAAAACACTGTGAAATTTTCTGAGATAAACAAATAGCAAGCAAATCGAGTTGTGTCAGGGTATACCCTAAGGTTGGAAGCAAGCGGACAAAATGCTAATCCAATGTCACAAGTGTGGTAAATATGGACATGTAGCCGCCCAATGTTGGAGCAAGAAGCCTAAGGAGCAGGTCACCTTAGTCTAGACGAAGGAAAAGGAAAGCAGTCAGGAGTAGGGAGAAGGTCACGTGATCTAAGGATGGAAAAATCCAACATTGCAACTAATCTTGTACCTCCTATTATGAATGATGATATAGACATTTCCAATTTCTTTGTAGACAATGAAGAAACCGATCCATTATATTAAGTTGTTAAAATGGGCGTAAATACTATCACTTGAGCCAAAACGAAGGGCATTGATCCTGAACTCATGAAGGAAGTGGCTCAACTGTATGCTCATCAGCTAGAAAACAAGATTAAATCTGCCAAGAAGCAATAGGAGTTATTCAAGACGAGATTAAATGTGGCAAACGTATCCATTACAATTAGTGCTATCATTAGATCTTTCCCTAATTATTCAGCACAACTAATTAATTCTTTTGATTTGACAAATAAAGCTGAAATACACTGGGTAAATACCATATTACCATATTCTGAATGTCTCTATGAAGATATTATTGTTAATTGAGCGAGAGTGAGGGCAATAATTGACATTGGAGCACACACAAATATCATTTTAAAAACCAAACTGGTGAAATAAATGAAGATTTCGTCGTGCCTAGAACACCAGAAGATATATGGAATGGTCAGACCAGAGAAGACAATATCCTGTGGAATGTACAGCGTGCTGCCACTAAGGTTATGTTCACTAGTGGTATCAGTTCCCATCATCGTGTTGGAAAACCAGAATTATAATAACCTGATTGGGGCGAAGTTCCTGAGAAAATATGCAGTAACATGTAAATAGTGAGGAAAATACCCTGATTATTTTAAGGCAGACCCTGCTTTTTGTATATCAGCAGGAAGGAAAGTTGCCGCTGATTAAAAACAATTTTGTAAATTTACTATGATGGCATTGTTCTCATCCAATATAAGGTGGTTTAACAAAAATGGATAGAAATACTGAAGGAGGTCCTGGAAAATCGTAGGATCCACCTGAAAACAAAAACGATGAGAACTCTGCTTCCTGGGATGCTAGTAATTGTTAACACAGGGGTAACGCTTGAGTTTACAGAGTAACTATATGGTGAAGTCATTAGCCCTTGGAATAGATTAAGAATAAAATCATGTGTTGTGCTAGGGGATGATTATGTCAGGAAATAAAGAAATAAACGTGATACTGGCTAATCTGAGAACAAAAATGATGAAGAAAGTGAAATTTAAGTTGTCATGTTTCTCCATTTAACTCCAATGAAAAGATCAGCAAATTATATGAGTTTAGAAAGCTAACTGGAAATGGGATTTCCAGCGGAAACCGCAAAAAGTGTCAGTGTCTTTTATAAAACGGAGAATCTGGCTGATTTGACCAAACAGTAGCAAGAAGAAGTACTCTGACTATTTGAGAAGTACCAGGAGATATTAGCCAAAGATGACCATGACCTGGGATGTCCAAAGAATGTAATCCACAAGGTTGACAAGGGGAATATTTGATAATGCAGATGAGACCTGTTCAAAGATCTGAAGATGAAGCTTTGGTTAGCGAAAAAATCAGCAAGCTTATCAGGCATGGGCTCTTCATCCCGTCATTGAGTCTATGGGTTAGTCTGACCCTTATGGTAAAAGGAGGATGTATCAAATCAAGTGGTGATTAATTATTGACAACTGAACAAAATCACTAAGAATGATTCATGCCTACTGCCAAGGATTGATAACGCTCTCAATAGCCTAGGGAACACCAAATACTTTTAGGAGATGGATTAAATTTTTGGTTTATTGACAAATCGATTTGCCAACTTTGGACCAAGAAAATTGTGTGATAATTACCGCACAGGGACTCTATCATCTGACTTGAATGTTCCAGGGGTTGTGTAACGCAAATATCATCTTCCAAAGAGCAATGGAATATTTCTTAGTGATTTGAAGTTATCCTGTGTCTTAGTATATCTGGATGATATAAATGTATTCAGTAGGACATTTGAGAACATTTGGAGCACTTAGATGAAGTGTCACATGCCTGATGATGGCGGGCTTAAAGATCAATATAAAAAAATGCCATTTCTTCAGGAAGGAGCTTGAGTACTTAGGGTTTGTTATCAACTCCAGAGGGCTGCAATCCCAGCAGCAGAAGATTCTGGAAATCAAATGGATATCAATCATAAAGAGCGTTCAGGATATCTAAATATTTCATGGGATGGTTGACTATTATTGAAAATAATTAAAGAATTGCTCAAAAATTGCAGAGCCTTTATTTAATTTATTAAGGGTCTTAAAAAAGGACTCATGTGGAGTGAAGAAGCCCAAGATTTTTTGATGAATCATGATGATCTCTAATGACCAATCCTGTCTTGAAGTACCCAAATTTTGATTGACAATTCATCATCCAAACTGATGTATTGTTGATTACAATTGGAGTCATTTTGAGCCAAGTTAATAAAAGATGGGGACAAACATCCAATGGCTTATATGAGTCAAATACTTATGCAAGCGGAGAGCAATTATATTGTGATGGGGCACAAATGCCTCATGGTGATCTATGTGTGCAAAAAATTCTAAATGTACATCCATGGAACGCACTTCAGTAGTGAGAGACAATCATCCTTGAGCTAGATCCATAACCTAAAGGAACCAGAGGGGCGATTGGTCTGATGGGCTTTAAGGTTACAAGCCTATGATTTTGACATATTATCTAGGACGGAGAAGCACATCAAGACACTGTTGGACTATCAAGGTTTCCTGAAGTCCCTATTTTCCATAATCAAGCGGACAAATTATTCCAAAAGATGATTGAAGGTAACGTTGGGGATGAGCTCCAAGAAATTCAAGGTGCGCTCAAGAAAGAGATGAATAACACTAATATAAGAAAATGATAACTATTCAAGGCAATAAATGAAAATGATTATTATTACCAAAGCCGTCAGAACAAGTGGAAATAATCTGATCTTCACACAAAGTCATTACCCATGGTGGCCTAAGGAAGATCATGGACCATATTCGCCAGTACTACTACTGGGAATTTTTTAATTATCATGTCGCAAATACCTGGAATGTTACATGGAATGCCAACTCCACAAGCCTCAAAAAGAATGTAACAGGATACAGGATAGTATTCCCTGGATTCGTGTGGCACACTGTGTCAAGAGAGGCGATGAGACCCCTGAGTATCAGCACAGGAGGCGTGAATATATCATAGTAGCCATAGACCACCTAACTAAATGAGCCAAAAACAAATACCTGACCAAAGTGGATGCTATGAACATAGCAAAATGCATTTTGGATCAAGTGGTTTACAGGCATAGATGCCCTCAAGTGATCTTACGTGGCAATGGAACCAACTTTACTTCCTATATTACCCAAGGCTCAATGAACTGATGGGATCAGATGAGGAGTATCACTTCCACCTAGATCAGAAACGAAAGGAATGGTGGAAAGAGTTAATGGAACGTTAGCCATGATGCTAGGAAAATTGATCATGAAAACTCTCTCACCTGAGGAACTTATCTGAGCTCAGTTACCTTTGCCTACAATGCAAATCACCATACAGTGACAGAAAAAACGCCGTTTGAATTACTTTATGAAAGAAGGGCAGCCTTGCCACCAATTTTGTACTCTGCATTAGAGCCAGCAGCGGGAAAAAATATCAATTTATACCTGAACTAACTGTTCAATATTATGACCAAGCTGCAATTGCAAGCGTTCCATACAATATTAAGGAGAATGATCTAATAAAAGTTGACAGATGACAAGAACTGACTAGCCATACAAGAGTACCATGTGGGGATAGAGTAGCCTGTTGTGACACCAATTATTTGGACAGAAAAATAAGCTGGATACTTAGTTGTTGAGTCCATTTAAAGTGATCGCCAAGATGGTGACTGATGCCTACACAAATAAGAACATCTTAGATGGTCATGTAGTGAACTAGGTTCATACAAAATAATAAATATTGGATATAGGAGAAAAACAAGTGCAATGTTCCTGAAGGACCAATGAATCTAGAAAAAAATAGGCCAAGTCCTAGTGTTAGCCAAATCCCAGGTGGGGCCGCTGAACCATGATAGGTGGTTAAGTCTATAAAAAAGACCTCTGAAACACAATATCTGTATAAGTTCAAAAAATGAACCGCTGAACCAGAGTAAAAGAGGAAATATATGGACCTCTGAACCTAATAATAGGTTAATTCCCACTTGCAAAAAATAACCTAAGGAAAAACAACAAAAAATAATATAAGATAAAAACTTTTATAAAGAAAAGATAAGTAAAAGTATAAAAATGCAAAAACATAAAAAATGGAATTTTTATCTTTCCTATCAAAAGGCATCTGGTGATTCCACCTTATGTTATCAATAGGACCAACTCCAGTTGAAACTGGGTCCAACATGAGTAGTCCTGAGGCGCTGAAAGAAGCAAAGATATCAGTAGAATCAGGACTAGAAGCTGGATTTATCAGGAGTAGTCCCTTAAGAAATTAGCCAATCCTGGCGGAATTCAGAGAACAAGGAATTGAAGAAGCTTCCTGAGAAGATTCTTTAAATAAAGAGGTGACATATAGACTTGACCTGGGGGAAAAAGGCTTTTAAGAACTTTTTATCACCAAGAACAACCAAACTAGGCTGGCATAGCATGTGGCCATGAGAACAGCGCTATGTGGAGGTGGCAGAAAGGAGGACACAAAATGGAAACGTGCAAAGAAGAATAAACTAAGATGCATCAATCAAAGATAGAGTTAGACCAAGAGCAATCCAAATATAAACCATGCTGGCAGACTCACTCAGTATTAAAGCGGCTTCTTCCCACAGAAAAATTCTTGCTGGAAGATATAGGCAAGCTGAAAAATGTGTTGAAATTTTTTCCCACATCACCCAGCTTAATCAATTATGTTCAATTTGCTTGTACACTAGGAAATTCATCCTGCTAGTGAATGCTGGAGTTATCAACTGTATATATGATAACTATTGTTTAAGAAATATTCTCAGCGACTTAATGATCCTCTATATTATTACTTGCTGGATTGATGAGTGTTTCGTTGGGATGATCCCTGACAACAAATAAGCGATTAGGGCGTTAATTTCATTGTTTAAAATTAATTGACATGTAGGAGTCAATTGTGTTTAGTTGCTGATTGACTAAGGGGTTTGTGGGTTGCTAGTGAGTAATGGCACCCGTGATAGAGCAACTTTGAAGTTAACCTTTTCTGAATTGCAATCTTCTGTTTATGGGTAAAAGTCCTATTATCTAAGCAGGCTGATACCAGATAAGGGTAATATGATAGGAGTTGAGTGAAGACGTTGGGACACATTCTTTGTTTATATCATAAGAGGTCATGGTCAAATAGAAGAGAGAACCTGATTGATATAATGATGAAGATCATCATTTTTGTGTGACCTTAAAGGGTTAATTCATCAGCGATGGCCACAGTTCCCAATTGGGGTGCAATCAAAGAGTTGTGCGCCAAATTCTCAATAAATTCTAGTTTTTAATAATAATGCAGAAAAAAATCAAGTTCCTTTAAAGTATTTATAGGTAAAGTTTATAATTAGGACTGTTTGCTATTGTGATAAATATTGGAAGGTCAAGAAGATCCTTTATCTATACTGTTGGGATTTTTGACCATATTTCTCAGCTGGCTAGATTACCAGGAATTTCTAGGGGATAAAACCCTAATGCGAGGTAATTAAAAATCATTTGACCCTAATTTTGGGGTGACTATGTTTAAGGGGTTTTAGAATATTCTCCTGTTCAGATCTGTCTGGGATCAACCTGGACAAAGGCTTAATATCTCATTGGGCAGAGTTGCCAACAAAGTGGGGGAATCTGATAGTGATTAACTATCAGGTGTACCGATTGTTAATTATTTGGGTTTCATCACCAACTACTTGGGAATGTAAGTTTTAAGTTGCAAAGCGAGTGATGCCACCTGCAAATAGCAAATTGATACATTGGTTTGTGATCTGACTTAATGGGTAACACGTCCCATTACCTAAGCAGGTCTCTTGCCAAATATGGTTGGTTCATTTGTATCAAGAAGAAAATGTTAAGGAAACGTTTTCTGACTCTTTCAGTTTTAGGTCTTGAGGGTGTCCAACAACAGAATCCTAGCCAGGATAGGGAAGACTATCGCTGCTGAGACAAGGTTGGGTGACTCTATGGCAACTGCTGCAGTTTCATCAAAGAGTTGCCAACCAAGGGTTGAGCGCCAAATCCCCCACTATAAATTCCCTAGAATTCACCAATAGTAGAATAGTTTTTATCCAAAATATAGTTTCGTGTAGTACAGAGTATACAGTAGATATACCAGCTTAGTAACTTTATCCACAACTATTTGAACTATTTTTTTTCGGAGATATTATTGCTGTGTGCAATAATTGGAAGACTCCTTAAAGAAAAGAGTAAGTATCTGAGCAGAGATCCAGAGAAGCGGTATTAAATTGGGGATTGGTGCCGACTGTGTGTTTTGAACTGGAGAAACTGTCAAGAAGAACCTAAGAGAAGATCAGGTTATATGGTACAAAGGAACAAATCCCTATTTTGAAAAATCACAAGTTTTTGAGTGGAAATACTGGATGAGCATTGGCCGAGATCTAGGACCTTCATTCAACTACAGATAATAATTATCATACTATTATCAAACGATTATATCAACAACTATACAACATGGACAAATTGCACAAAAACCAAACCTGTGCCAGTAATAAGTTTATATGGTTATTGGCTGATAATAAACTATCCCCATAAATTTTTACAAAGTGGTGCTCACTACAGGGGTGTAATTGATTAGAGAAAGAAGGATGTCATTTAAAGATGAGTTAAGAAAATTATGGACGGAGTTAGCCACCATTAATCAGAATGCCCTAAACTTCAGCGGATCATCAAGAATTTTCAGCCTTGGAAGAAGGAGTTGCCAAGATGGAGGAATAGATTGATATTTGTCGTGAGTTTTTGGAATGAGTTACTTGGAAAAGTAACATCATTAAAAAAGAAAAAAGAGGACTTAATTCAAGAAGTTTTAAATCTGAAGACAGAGCATGAAGCGGATTGCATTCATTTGAGAAATTTCAGCGCTGATATAAAGTGATTGATTACACAGGTTGAGGAGCTAAAAACTCACAAATGCAATTGTGAGCCATATGCGGCAACTGATGTCAAAGAAAGAACTCCTCAAATAATAATTGGGAAGTAAAATACCCTAAGAAACATGCCGCCTGCTTTTACCGTTAATTTGGAGATGATGCCTGAAATCACTCCCCAAGCGAGCCAAGTGGTTGAACCTAGAGAATCGTCTAGAGAAACCTCAGAGGAATTCAAGGCAACACCAAAATTTCTGACATTTAATTGGGATAACACCCCAGCATTTTTATGACTGTTTGATACAATTATGTATGGATATGGTGATCATCAAAAGGCAATGATGGTGATGAATTGCATAGACACCGATTTCCAAAACCTAGTGTTGCCCCACATGGAGGGGGACAGCTGGTCATATGTGGAGGCCAAGGCGGCCATAATGAAGTAATTTAGGAGCCTGACGCGCATGTCAAAGTGCAAACAAGAGTTTATAGGCATCCAATTCCATAAAGACAAATTTTTAGCAAACTTTGCGGATTGTTTCTATCAGGAATCACAAATCCTGGTCAGAGAAAAGGTATTTGATGTCTTTGATGCTAGAATTGCATTACAAGTGGCCCTTTGGTCATAACACAATTTGCACCAAATGATGTCTTCCAAGTTTGTGATGGAAATTACTACCTCTCATATGGTAGATAATTTGAAAATCTTGGAAGCAACCTTTGGTGTCACAAACAGAAGTTTCAAATCCAACCTAATACACAATTTGAATCCCACAAAGGGAAATGAAGGTGCTAAAGAAATGAACAACTGAAACGTGCCAGGGAATAAGCCCAAAGAGTTCAGAAAGATTAGAAAGAGAAAGAGAAGGTATGTTATTAATGCGGAGGGAAGAGACATTTTGCTGTAAATTGCAATAAGCCAAAGGACAAATCAACGTGGTCCAAGAAAAAGGTCTGCTGCCACAAAGGAGTCAGGAAAAGGGCCTGAAGCCTATATGGGCAACAGTCTAGAGCTGTGGAGAAACCTGTTCCTCCTGATATCATGCATGAGGAAATTGACATCAGTGATATGTTCTTGGATGAAGACGCACAGGATCAACTTTATCAAGTGGCCAATTTGGACGTGAACGTGGTAAAAAGGTCTGGGTCAAAGGGAATTGTCCCTAAGATAATCAAGGAAGTTGCTCGGCCATACGCCAACAACTGGTGGACAATATTTTGAGCCATGGATAATATTTATAGATTGACCAAAGTTCAATTAGATGAGGCAAACCTGTCAATTTTCCTCAGCGTGATAATGGAATCGTTTCCTGATTTATCAGCGCAAATCATTCACAACCCTGATTCAGCTAATAACGCCACTATATACTCAGAAAACTAATTTTACAATACTCTGAGTGTACATATATATATATATAAGTGAATCGAGTACAAGTGAGGGAGATTGTTAACAGCAGAGCGCCCATCAACATTGTCTCAACCAAGCTGGTGAAGAGGATGAAGATCTCGCCTGACTTGGAACACAAGAAGGAATATGGGACAGCTGGGCCAAATACTACCATCTCATGTGGAGCATATAGCATTTTGTTGCTTTGACTTGGATCTTTGGTGGTATCTGGGCCAGCAATAGTTTTGGCCAACCAAAACTATGATATTCTAATTAGAACAAAATTTCTACGGAAATGTGGAGTTAAATGTAACTTCAAGGATAATACGTTGACCATAAAGAGTCAGACGTTACCATTGGTCTATCAGAAGGATTGAAAGCTCCACTGAATAGGAGAAACAACTTCATCAACTTGATATACAATGACGGCATTGTACTGATTTATACCAATTAGTTGGCTGGAAGTGACAAGAAATGTCAACTAAATTACTAGAAAACTATGAAATTCCACTGAGGATCAAGAAGGAGAAAACTATACTACTGGGATCACAGATGATAGTTGGCATGGGATTGACTTTAGTGATACCGGAGCTGCTGTATGAGGAGGTTGGAAGCCCCTGGAAGAAGTCCAGAGTAGAGCCATGGGTGGCTCCTGGAATAATAATGCTGGTCATGGAGAAATTCGAGTTCTCCTGGCGAGTTTATTTAAAAAACAATGAAGATCAAGAAGAATCAGATCATCACGTTTGTTCATCTAATCCTGACAGCTGAACTGAGAAAATTCCATGATTTTGGGACCCTTGATGAGATGGGATTACTGGCCGGGTTAATTGAGAGTATCAACCTTTTGGTTGATAGAGAGCAACTCGCTGATCTGATGGGAGGACAGCAAGAGTAGGTGCTCAAATTGTTTGAAAAGTATTGGGAAGTATTCACTCAGGATGATCATGATTTGGGATGAATGAGAGATGTGATCCATAAAGTTGATACCGGGGAAAATTTGCTGATCAGGGTGAGACCAATTTGACAGTTGAAGGAAGCCAAAGCGGTAGTGTTAGAAGAAAATCAGCAATCTAGCGAAGCATGGGCTTCTATTTTCTGTTGTCTTGTCCCTGGATGAGTCCAATTCTTATCGTGAAGAAAAAGGATGGCTCTAATTGTGTGGTAATCAATTACTAGAAGCTGATTGAGATTACAAAAAAGGATTTGTACCCCCTACCAAAAATTGATGATGCTCTAGATTGATTGGGAGAAGTGAAGTACTTCTCTGTGATGGATCTGATACCAGGATATTGGCAAATCAATTTGCCAAGAGAAGACTAAGAGAAATGAGCAATTATTTCCGTGCAGGGGCTATACCAACTGACAAGGATGCCCCAGGGTCTATGCAATGCGCCTGCAACGTTCCAGAGGGCCATGAACGCTATACTAAGTGACTTGAAGTTGTCATGCGTCCTGGTGTACATAAACAATATCAATGTGTTCAGTAGGACATTTACTGAACATTTACACCACTTGGAAGAAAAATTCAAGAGACCATCTGCGGCCAGCCTAAAGATTAAGCTGAGGAAATGTCACTTTTTCAAGAAAAAGTTAGAATACCTGAGATTTGTAATCAACTCTAGTGGATTGCAGCCACAAGCCCAGAAGATTAAGGCCATAGAACAGATGTCTGTGCCAAAGAGTGTCTGAGACATCCAAGTGTTCCTTGGAATGGTCAGATACTATAGAAGATTTATCTTGGATTTTTCCAGAATCGCCAAACACTTATTCCATCTGTTGAAGAATCTGAAGAAAGGATTATTATGGAATGAAGAAGTTCAGAATCCTTTGATGAGTTATGCTAATATCTAATAGATTCTCCGATTTTGATATATCCAAATTATAATCAATAATTTATTATAAAAACTGATTCTTCGTTGATGGTGATCAGCGCCATATTAAGCCAAGTAGATGAACTTGGGGACAAAAATACAGTAGCATATGTGAGCTGGACACTCTTAGCCGCTGAGAGGAGCTACATCATAGCTGAGTGGGAATGCCTTGCAGTCATTTACGCCTGTAAGAAGTTTCAGGTGTAAATCCATGGAACACACTCTAAAGTGGTGACGGACCACTCCTCGTTGTATTGACTACATAATTTGAGAGAACCAAAAGGACTACTGGGCCAATAACACTAAAGCTACAGGCTTACAATTATGAGATTGTCCACTGAGAAGGTTCTTCTCACCAGAATGTGGATGGCTTATTGCAATTACCAATGGTCCAGATGGTGTACCAGCAGGCGGATGAGTTATTCCAGAGAATGGTCAATGGAGAAATTGGGAATAAGACCAGAGAAATCTAAGGTGAGCTTTAAAAAAGATGGAAAACACTGAGACCACAGATGGACAAGTGGTTAAGATGATTAATAGGAAGCAGTTAATAAATCCAAAGCCGTCAGAAAGATCAGCTATTGTTCAAGCCACTCATAAGGTTGTTAACCATGGAGGCCTGAGAATATTGACCGACTATATTCGCCAGTATTACTACTGGGAGTCAATCAACTACAATGTCGCCAACTATCTAGCTTGTTGTGCGGAGTGCCATATGCACAAGCCACATAAGAATACAACTAAAAACTGACCGATCCACCTTGGTTTTGCCTGGTATATGGTGTCCATTGACGTGATGGGGCCACTAATGATAAGCACAGGGGGAGTCAAGTACATAATAGTTGCAATAAGCCATCTGACGAGATGGGATGAGATGAAGGCCCTGGCGAAAGTAGACGCTACCAGCACCACAAAATTCATTCTGTATAAAGTAGTATACTGACATGGATGTCCGCAGGTCCTGCTTAGCGACAATGGGACAAACTTCATGTCTCATGTGATCCCGTGGTTAAATGAGATAATAGGGATCAGAGGATTCATGTCTGTATCTACAAGCTGGAGACAAATGGACTGGTAGAATGAGTGAATGGAACGCTGGCTGCGATGTTGAGGAAGCTGGTCACAGGAAGAACTTCTGCATGAGGAACATACCTGAGTTTGGTGACGTTCGCCTATAATATCAGTCATCATATGGTGACAGGAAAAACGCCGTTTGAATTAATACATGGGAGGAGGCCGCGTTGCCACAAATTTTATATTTGGTGGTGGAAATAACATTAGGGGATGAGTTTCAAGCAGTACCTGAACCAATTGACGAATATCCTGATTGAAATACAATCACAAGCATTTAATATTATTTTGAAGAAAAGGATATGAGCAAAATTGATGGACGTTAAGAACTGACTGGCCTTATCAGAATAATGAATAGGTGAAATAGTTGCCTATTGCAATACGCATGGTTTCATGAGAAGCAACAAACTGGATGCATTGTGGTCATGTCCATTTGAGATTATCACCAAGATGGCAACTGACGCGTACTCTATCAAGAACCTCTTGGATGGAAGAGTAGTAAATCAAATCCATGCTAAGTATTTGAAGCGATGGATCAAAGAAAAAATAACAAAAAAGAGTTCCTGAAGGACCGCTGAACTATTAAGTTGGTTATGTCCTAATGATTAGGCAGGTCCAAAAAAGGACCTCTGAACCAATCTAGATGGTTAAGTTTGAATCAAAGACCTCTGAACCATAGAAAACTGAAAGGTCTAAGAAGATCTAGGATTTAGTTTGGGAAAAAAGATGGACCTTTGAACTGAAACAAGGTTAAGTCTCATGGAAAAATAAGAAAAAAATAAAAGATTAATAAAGATATTGGAAAAATATTATAATAGCATAGAAAAAACTGATATTTTAATATTAATACTTTTTATTGATTATCCTCAATTTGAGAATGATTCCGCCTATTTCACCTCTTGGGGGAGGGAGGATGGATCACTATAGGAATGAATAACCTGTCAAATCTATGCGAGAACGGATGCTAGCAAGGGCTAGACCTTCACAAAACCAAATTTATTGAGCGGATGAAGATCCCTGAGAGAAAGCGACTAGGGGAAGGGAAATTGAGATGTTGGAAGAAGCCAAACGCGAAACCCTGGAGTGGGGAGGGAAGCAACAGTACAGAAGAGGCAGTTGGAAAATAACCCTGAGTAATCCTGATATGGTACTGAAGCCAGAAGATTGGTCTTGAGCACTTGCCAATGGGCTTCGTCAAGAACACCAGACATATGGGCTGGCGGTGAACAAGAAATGCTAAATGGAGTTGTCATCTCATGACCCCTAAAAAATCCATCAGCAGATGGTACCAATGGGAAGCATCAGAAATGAGATAGTCATGCAAGGAGTGAATGGCATCCTGTAAGCGACGACATTAAGCTTCCCAGAAGCTGAAGAAGAAGGAGCGATGGAAGCTGGGAGAGGCTGGAAGCTTTGTGGCCCAACCTAGAAGAACTTGGCTGGAAAAGTGAAGAGCATAAGCAGTGATATCCCAATCTAGAATGTTCTCAAGATCAGAGGGATTCAACGCTATGGATAAAGCCTTGGTGACCTGGGCCCTCAGTTCTGCGTAGGGGAGTTCAAAATGAATGATGTTGCCAATGGTGAGTTTGGTGGCCAAGACAGCTGGCTTGTAATACTGTCCGAGTTGAAAGAGGAACTCAGGAAGCAAGTCTGACCTGGCCAGAAAGGAATGATCAAGAGCAAAGGGCATTATTTCAGGAGCATCCATGATGATGTTTGGCGCTTCTGCAAAAGGAGCCAAATCCAGGAAACTTTCAAAATCTAACTCTGGAATTGACAACAGAGGGAGAATCAGCCAAGTGTTGTTCAAGACAATCCCTAGCTTGGTTTTATAAAGAGTTGGTTACTGTTTCTGGGAGTTCCATGGAAGGACTAGCCACTGGTGCTAGACTAGGCTTATGAGTCCTGGAAGGACCATAGAAGAGGTTCTATCATGAAACCCAACTCATCTGCCTGAAGAGCTAAGATCTTGATCAGACAAACTGTTGAGCAGCTGTTAGTACCGCGACTTGTAATTTGACATATGAGCTGGACAAGAGGGGATGTTGGACTTTTATGATAGTCGACATTATGCACTCTACAATCAATTAAGTCCAATTTTGGAGAAATAAATCTCAAACTTAGTGGGATAAGCTCTCTGGAGAAAAATTAAGAATGATATGAGCCAAGTGGTTATGAGAAAAAATGACAAGGGTGAATTAAATGAGCATTCTTAATTGGGCTGTGAAATGAACATCAATGGCAAGGGTCTCTTGTCAAGGATGAAGAGAAAATCAGGAAATTGAGGACACCAGACCAAGAATCCTGAATATGAGAACAGGTCATATGCCCTAATGGGGGGAAAACTGGACCCCAGGATTAATATCCTCATGAGTAAATCAATCATCCCGGCATGATAGTAGATCATGAGGACCACTCTCTGAGTAGGCGGTAGTGAGGAGGAAGAGGAAGGGAGCTGCATGCCAAAGGTCGTCCTGAGCAGCTTTGAGTATTGGTGATCATACTCCACTTGAGCAAATGAAGTATTTGACCAAGTGTCCAAAACAGTGTTCTCCTACCCCAGTCCTTTTCTCACTGGAAATCTAGGAAAGAAGGGGGATGTGTTGGGATTTTTGCCCATATTCCCAGCCGTCTAGATTTCCAGGAATCACTAGAGGATAATTACCTAATTTGAGGTGAATCAGAAATAGAAAATTCTGATTTTGGGGTAACTATGTTCAGGGGAATTTAGGATATTCGCCTGGTTGGATCTGTCGGGTATTGATCCAGATGAACGTTTAAGATCTTGTCAGGCAGAGTTTCCAAAGAAATAGGGGAATCTGATAGTGATTAACTATCAGGTGTAAAGATTGGGATTATTTGGGTTTCATCACTAACTACTTGGGAATGTAAGTAGTAAGTTGCAAGGCGAGTGATGCCACCTGCAACTAGCAAATTGATACATTGGTTTGTGACCTGACTTAATGGGTAACACGTCCTATTACCTAAGCAGGTCTCTTGCCAAATATAGTGGTTCATTTGTATTAAGAAGAAAATGTTAAGGAAACGTTTTCTGACTCTTTCAGTTTTAGGTCTTGAGGGTGTCCAACAACAGAATCCTAGCCAGGATGGGGAAGACTATCGCTGCTGAGACAAGGATGGGTGACTCAATGGCAACTGCTGCAGTTTCATCAAAGAGTTGCCAACCAAGGGTTGAGCGCCAAATCCCCCACTATAAATTCCCTAGAATTATCAATAAGATAATAATTTTTATCCAAAATATAGTTTTGTGTAGTACAGAGTATAAAGTAGATATACCAGCTTAGTAACTTTATCTGCAACCATTTGTTCTATTTTTTTCTTAGGGATATTATTGCTTTGTGCAATAATTGATAGACTCTTTAAAGAAAAGAGTAAGTATCTGAGCAGAGATCCAGAGAAGCGGTATCAAATTGGGGATTGGTGCTGACTTTGTGTTTTGAACTGGAGAAACTGTCAAGAGGAACCTAAGAAAAGATCGGGTTAGATGGTACAAGGGAACAAATCCCTATTTTTGAAACATCACAAGTTTTTGAGTGGAAATACTGGATGAGCATTGGCCTAGATCTAGGACCTTCATTCAACTATAGATAATAATTATCATACTATTATCAAATGATTATATCAACAACTATACCATGGACGAATTGCACAAAAACCAAACCTGTGCCAGTAATAAGTTTATATGGTTATTGGCTGATAATAAACTATCCCCATAAATTTTTACATATACTATTGTTGATCTCCGCAGACTTTGCGTGATAAGAAAGATGAAGAACCTCTTAATGAATCCTAGGTTAAGTTCTACAAGACTATATAGGGAAGAAGTCCCTAAAAATTCCAGATGAATTCAAGATTAGAACATGCACCAGGTTGGCGTTGTCCCTAACAACTATATTTTCTATCAGAAGCTCAACTAGAATAATAGTCTTCATACTACTACTGCCCACTATATTTTATTATTAGCAACAAGTTGAAAAGCAAACATACAGGGGACTGAGCATTTAAACAAAGGAGAAGAAGTGAGTATTATTCAGAAAGAGGAAACAAATTTCAAACTTTCTAAATTGGTTCTTATTAGAGTCACTATTGGCTCAAATTTTTGAAATAACCTGTTTTCTACTGAAGCATTCTTCTCTCTCATCAGAGAATTCAATTTTTCAACATCACCCCCTTCAGGAATGGTGGGGGGTAAATAGGGGAGAAGAAAACGTCCATGAACTCGGTTAAAAGTAGCTCCAGAAGCGAGGGATCTGGTAGAATAAACATCACCTCTCTTATAGGTGACAACAAAAGGCCCCTCCCAAATAGACCTGAGCTGTTCACTTCTGGCTGTGATACAGTTATGATAATATAAAACAAAGCCATATCTTTGGAACGAGGGCAGAAGGAGTCTGAGCTCAATGGCAGCTTGGCCCTCTTTAGTGACTGTTTTGGCTACATTAGGAAAGCATCAGCTTGAAGTTGGAAGCTGTGTTGGATCAACCTCTTCATGGCCTTGTAAGGATCATCATTCCTAGCTGAACAGACATCCTTAGCTAGTAAAGCTGGTACCCCAGGTTTTCAGCCATATAAGATGCAGAAAGGGGACATCTTAAGGATCCGATTCAAATAACTGGTATGCTGTCAAGAGCACTGGGAAAAACTGATCCCAGTGTAGAGGGTCTTATGTGGCCAATTTCCGTAGTATGGATACCCAGTTTTTGTTATACCCTTTCTACTTCACAATTCGTAGAAGGGATTTAGGGAGCTAAGATGAGTTGGTGTGCTCCCATGTAGGTAGCAAAGGTCTTGACCTCTTTGAGGTGAAACTCTTACCATTGTCGCAGAGGAGAACTTGGGGCAACCATGGTGGGTGAATATTGAATGAAAGAGAAAGGAGGCGGTAGCTTTGGCAGTTTAAGCTGGGAGAGCCACTTCTTCAATTAATTTTGTGAAATGGTCATTACCTACCAGTATGTAACGATTTCCAGTGGAAGTCTTGGGAAGATGACCTATCACATTTAAACTGATCGTGTAAAAATGTTACTTAGGGGTATTAGGTTGATACTGAAAGTTAGACATAAGTCTAGGTTGCTTTTTTCAAATTAATCAGGCAACCAGGACTATAACAAAGGATTTCATGATGCCTCTCAATAGTATCAATCTCTAATTCATCCATATGCATCCGTACTCCTTTATGCCTAAGAGTAAACTGGGCCTTAGTATAGCAGGTATTCTCTATGAAGGTGGGAGATAGGGCAGCCAATTTACTCCTACTTTTTTGTATAATTTACCGCCCTCCACCTTGGTGTTACAGGAATGTTGCGTGAGCATTTTTTGTTTGGTTATCCTCATTGTCCCATGCATCATGGGTCATAAGGAAGTCATATAATCTCTCTGCTTCATTGTTATTAAGGTGAAAAATAGGCAACCGAGTTAACCCATCTGCATTCATATGGCGGGTTCCAGCTTGGAGTTAAAATTTTCATATCATAATGTTGGAGCTTTAAGGCCCAACGAGCTAACCGTCCAATGTGGTCCTCCATATTCTATAACTATTTAAAGACGCATAGTCAGTAACCACGGTAAAGGTAGTCTTATATAGGAAAGGGTGGTAATGTTCTAAAGCTAATAAGACAGCAAGGCACTTATTATTGGTGACGCTGTAGTCGAGCTTAGCCTTTATAAGCACCTTGCTGAAGTATGACTTAGGCAATCCACGCCTTTACATCCAATTGAGCTGAGATATCCCAACAGCGTAATTAGAGGCGGCAGAGAAACAAAAGAATGGTTTTTTATAGTTGTGACGGCATAGGATAGAGCGTTTATATAGAAACTGCTTTAGCGTCTCAAAAATAGTTGCTTTATCAGAATCCCAAGAGAAGGGTGTGTTCTTAGTCAGTAGGCGGACGTAGGACTCACTAAGCTGGGAGAATTCGGGATGACTTGGTGGTAGTAACCCATCATTCCTAGAAACACCTGGATATCCTAAAGGTTTAAGGGCGCAGGTATTCTAGAAATAGCTTCTACCTTATCTTTCAGGGGCTAAATTCCCACTTCTGAAATAGCATTCCATGAAAATCTAAACGTTTCTGTAAGAAAGTGCACTTCAAGGGCTTTGACTTGACGTCAGATATGAGAAGGTGATGAAAAACTCCTACAAATGAGAAAGATGCTCGTTGAAGGTTTTAGAAAAACAGTGATGCCAAGGTAGACTATCACAAAACTCAGCTTTAGATGCCGCAAGATGTGATTTATTGCTCTTTGGAATGATGAAGGAGCATTTCACAACCTTTGAGGTAAGCGAGTGGGCTGAAATAAGCCTTCACTGAAAATGAGGGCACATTTTCCTGTTTTTGGGGAGAAAAGTCCATTTGCCAGTATCCACTGGCCAAACCCATAGTGGAGAAGGATCTGGAGCCAGAGAGTTGTGTAAGGGCATCATTAATGTGGGGGATATGATATTTATATTTCTTTGTGAGGTTGTTGAATTTGCGGTAGTCCATAACTGCCCAAAGACCTCTGTTTTCCTTCTTGATGAGAAAGAGAGGGGACGCCTAAGGCTTTGTATGGTAAAGTTACCCAGCGCCTAGAAACTGTTTAAGCTCTATCCCCATTTGCTGCTCTTCAACTTTTGACTTACAGTAGGGTTTAGATTGATAGGGCTGGAATTACCAACTTTATTGGTGAGGCTCAAATCCTTAATGTGGCTGTAATCATCGTCAGATTTGGAGAAAGTATAACTATAGGTACTTAACAAATAAATGGACTTTTCAAGCTCATCCAGCTTAGTTCATCAGAGATATGAACTTTAGGAAAGGCATACACTAATTAGTCACTGGGTAAGCCCATATCTAAAATAGACCCAACATAGTGAAACCTGTCAGATATCTCAAGAGGGATTAGGAGACCTTTTCTTAACTCCTGGCGTTTTCTTACACGAAACCTTTGTTGGTAAGATTTACCAATAAAGTATTAATGGGTCGCTGGTAGGCGGAGTCTAGTATACCAGGCAATACCCTAAGTTCAAAGAAATTACTTCATCAATGCTAATTGTGTGCATAAAGCAGGTTTGGGAGGATTTGCAGATTAAAGTTGGTGTCAATCACACGTTGTTCAAAAGCCTTGATTACTATCTCCTCTAAAGCATTAAAAGGAATGTCCTCTGAAGCATCCACAGAATCAGGCAACTTTTTTGTGTTGCACCTGAACGTTGTGTAAGTAAGAAGTAATGCGGAGGAAGGTTTTCAACTAGGCATGAATAATCCTTTATATTGGATTCTTCATTGTTAATTTTATAAAAGGGACTTTATAATTGAGTAGGTAGAGATAACCTTGATTCATGCTGATAATATAGTAATACTCAATCATCAATTGAGTGCCAATAATCATATCATAAGCATACTTGTCTTTTTTAGCATTAAAGGTGCCCAACCCAAAAGGGGAGCCTCCACGCCATAAGCATTATTGTCCAAGGCCACAGTCAGGGATGACAGGACGAGCTTCCCAATCCAAATGGGTAAGGAGGAGTTAGCTCCAATAGCGTGAGTGTTATTGGGACTGGCAGTTCCAAACTCTTGTAAGTATTCCAGGTCAGGAGTAAGCTTAAACTTATTGATAAGCTTTGAAAAGATAACATTCACTTGGATCCATTGTCTAATATGGCACTAACCTGGACTTTGAGTAGCCACCTCTACCTTGATTATAGTTCAATCAAATTTAGGGAAAGGGCTAGAACCTCCTTTAGATTGACAGCAGAGGAAAATTTTGAACTATCCTAGGTTATTTATTTTTAATGGACTTTATAGTATATACATGGTATCTTGGGTTGACCAGCGAAGTAATACCCTGGTCAGCATCACTAGCGGTATCAATAACCTCAAAGCACCCCTAGTAATTTGATAAAATAGGTTTCTTCTAGTATCAGGGCCTTATTTACTTCTTCAGGGTTCAGCTGATCTGGTATGCCTACTTCAACAGGGGCGCCTAGGACATAATAGCCAATGTCCTCACAACCTCCTTCATATTCGTCATCTAGGGGATTTCAATGCAAGGCAAAGGAGCGAAAGGAGAGAAGTTAGAGCCAAGGTATCATGCGGGTTGTTCTGCTTCCTTTGACACACCTTGTAAACATGCCCATTTTAGTTTCAAAGGTTGCCCTGGGGCGCGCTCAACTACCATTTAGACAGAGAAAAGGGCGATTTAGCATCAATGGCCTTAACTTTGGGCTTGTTTGAAGATGGATTGAGGAGTTTAGGCGGCACTTTGGGGCGGGTTCTGAGATTTAAACATCTAGTGAAGGTGCTACAGGTGCAAGGGACTGAATTGTGGAAGGATGTGGCACTTGAGCCACTGTAGGGAGCCTCTTAGTTAAGAGTTTAGAGTGCAGCAAAGACTCACCAGGGTATCCAGCTCAAACTGGCGGTACAGAGGATGGGAGGGAACGTTGCCTGTTGCAGTAGATTTACTGTTGCCAATCTCCCATGGTTTAGGTAGGTCTGATTTAAGCTTTACCGCTAGATCAGGTTTTGGGATAGTAACAAGCACAAGTGAAGCCAGGGGAGTCATCGTGAGCTCCTTCTGCTGTGCTAAGTTTAGGAGATCCTCAATAGTCAAGAACTGGGCCATCTCAACTTTATGGAATTCCACAAACTTTAATACATCTTCCTTTATGTCACAACCCATATGGAGTGGCGCTTAACTGAGATGCTATGTCTATCTATAGAAGGGTGAGAAGATACCCCAGTTAGAAGGGAAGCCTCGGTGTCATCAAGAGGTAACATTTTTGCAAGTAGCAATGGCTGAGGTTTACCATAGAATTTTCAACAAAAGTGGCAAGCTGTTCTCCTTTTTTATACTAAGACACATTAAAGCCTTCTTTTTACTCATTAAACTCTGAGTTGAATCGATTTCCTCTATAAGCGTTTTATCTAAGTCTAACCAGTACTAAGGGTGTTCATTTGTGGAACCATTACCTCTTTGCCAAGCGACTTAGGTAAAGGAAGATGTGCATGATTTTTGGTGCTCCGTCTCCCCATCCATGGCGGATTCATATACATATGAAAATGACACAATGCTACCTTCACCATTTAAAAATTTGTCTTTGAAACATGGGTTTAAAGGGGCGAGAGTACCTTTGGTGGGGGTAGAACTAGCATGAGCAGCTTCTTAGGAAGTTGAGGAGGGACGCTGTTTAATATTTGTAAAGCATGAAAAAACTTTTGGCTGGCTGCTGTTCCATAGCAGCTAACCTTGGTTCATTTTCAATAGTAAGGTTAGAAATATCCCTCCCCCAAAACTCTTTATTTTTATAAAAGAATGCTGTGTTGTTTCAGGTTGCCCCTGTAGGGAGCACCAAATTTTTGGAATCTGAGCTCTTTGTTGTTCTCGTAGGTGTTTTTTTGCCCTAAATATTAATAATATAGCAAGTGCAGAGTAGTAAGACTCTCAGCTGCTATTGTTATAATATTAGGGTAAATTTTAAACCTTGGAAAATATAAGTTTTAATAAAATGGAGAACCACTATAATTCTTGGCTTATTAAATTAAGAGATCCGTTATTAGATAACGCCTCCTGGTATTCAGGATTCTCAGAAGCTAATAGTGAAATAGATGAGAATTAATGATAAGTGTTATAATTTTGGCTATATCGTTGAGATATTCCAGAAGATTCACATAGGGTTGTTTCTCACTGATCAATGGACATAAAATATGGGATTGTCAGTCCTCAAAACAAATGAAAAGAATGTAATAAAATTTGAAGAATTTAAGCTTCACGCCACTTTTATTTATTATAATATTAATAGTTCCTTTCTGCTCCACTTCCTACTACCTATTAAAGACCTCCTCCTTAAATCTTCTCATCTCAAGTATATACTTACGACTTTGGTTGATACCAATCCATTTTCTTAGACTATTCTTTACTGTCATTTCCTCATTAATTCATCCTCATAACTATGAGGTCCCGCGGGTCTATTATTCTTAACTTCACTATTGCTTTAATTCAAGGCGATCTCCTAAAATTTTGTCATGAATCAACATCGCCTTATCACCTTATTTGGAGGAAAATCAATAACTATACTTCCTGACCCAAAAACAATTTATTCTAAGGCGCTCAAATACTTGCACACTAGCAAATTGTTGACATCAGAATTTAGTCAACACGCTGTAGCTATTTGGGACTTATTTTACAGTCATATCAGAATCTTGACATTACCCCCCTTGACTGGACGATAAGTCTCCTATTGTTTATAAGCCAAAGGAACTTTACGTGCACTTGATCAATGATCTGACCACTTGCAGGGTCCTTGATAGTGTATGCGCCGGTACCTGTTTTCTCAGTTATTTCAAGTAGACCAATCCTGAGGTTGACACAACTTATACTTCTGACCAAATTATGCTGGGCATAGAACAGAACCATCTCTCACCCTTTGAAGTGAGCTAGTCCACTACGCCGTACCTAATGGCAGTCTGATTCGTTATATTTTTGGTCATGATAAAGGATTTCACTTTGGTTGCAACTTGTTTAGTGTTTTCACTAGGTTAGTCAAAAACGTTGAGTATCCATTCCGCCATTTCTTCCACGCAGTAATAGAGCAGTGCCAGAAGATCAGTGTGACATCCATTTAGTAATTGAAAGGGATCCTTTCTCGTGCCATAATGATAGCTAATGTTGTGAGTGAAAATTTCGGTGGAAAGGAGAGAGCTCTGATCTGAAGGTTGATCCACTACCAATTTCTAAAGTATGTTCACCAAGGTCCCATTGACCCATTTAACCATCCCGTTGAACTCATGGTGATACGGGGTCATCAAAACCCTGTGGATGGCCATCTGTTCATTTATCTTTGGCAAAATGTGAGAGGCGAAGTTTTTTCCATTGATAGTAAGAACAAACTGAGGATAGCCATGTTGCTGGGTTATGCATTCCATTATGACTTAGCCACTGGGACCGCCCCCAAACACTGCATTTACAGTGATTCAACCCACCTGGTTGAGTGGTTAATCACCATCAGAATGTATTTGGACTGGTTAGCTCCCTTTGGCAGGGGCCAAAGACATTAATGGAAACTGTATGCCAAGCGAAATTTGGTTTAACTAACTAGCATGAGCTCTTATTGCGTAACAGCTTTTCCACTTGGCACAGGTGGCAGAAGAAAATTATTTCAAGCACTTGAAAGCTCATGCTTTTTCATTAATACTGAGGGCGCAACGATTCCAACATCTTGAACAATCCACCATGTCTGAATGCCTTATGTGCGCTCATGATAATGCTAGGCCGTGATGAGGGTCATGGGAAGATAACCATAGAGTCTTCAATCCATTTGTACAACTCACTGTTACGCTGAAAGGTATTATCTTGCATCTCATTTAACGCCTTTATGACCTGAGGCGGTTCGTCATCATATTTTTTCTGAGCATTTTATTGTACATCACATCACTCAGATCCTCTATGATGGCAACCTTTAGTAGTCTCGACAAGAAATTGGCATTCTGGTGTTTTGCTCCAGGTTGGTGGAGGATATCAAAGTCATAAGCCTGCAGTTTGAGGGCACATTAGGCTAGACGCCCTTCAGGCTCTTGAGATTTTGCAACCAGCATAACGAAGCATGATGCATTAAAAAATTTAATTTCACTCCATTAAAATACAACTTAAATTGCTTATAAAGTAGATTACTAAGCACTCCCACTTGGTCATGGTATAATTACGTTCATGGCAGTTCAGAATTCAACTGCATTATGTAACTGGGTGCTCCTTCCCTAATTTTCTTTTTGGGGTAGGACCGCCACTGCACTGGAAAGAGACGCATTAATCTAGATGACAAACTCTTTATTGAAATTCAGATAGTGCAGTACTGGTACCTGATTAACGACATCCTAAGTGTATCAGAGGAGTATTGTCGGCATTCTGTCCATTCAAACGCGACATCCTTCTTTAATAACTCAACTGGTGGACCTCCAATACAGTTAAAGTTGGATTTAAAACGTCGGTAGTAGCCAAGTATCCCCAAAATTACTTGTATGTCACTCTTACTGTCTGTTGTAGTCATCTTCAGGATAGCCTCCACCTTGGCTAGTTGGAGATTCAGCCCTGTCACGTCTACCACAAACCCAAGGTACTCCAAATGGTCCTTGAAGGCTTGAAACTTATAGGGCTTGATCTTGATTTTGGCCTCAGAAAGCTGACGGAATACCTAATCCAAATGGGTAAGGTGCTTAGAAAACGTCTGGGAGAATACATTGATGTCATCAAGGTACATGAGAACACATGACAGCTTCAAGTTGCCAATAATGGTGTCCATAGTCCCTTGGAAAAGTAGCTGGGTCTCTGACCCTTGAGACATACATGTCAATTGAAAAAGCCCTTGGATGTAATTATTGCGCATTTCTCCTGTTCCTCTGCAGGAAAATAGTTTTTTCAGTAACCCAATATCAAATCCATTGCCAAAAAGTAACGAGCTCCTCTTAAACAATTCAAAACTTCATTAATGCGTGGCAAGGGTTTCGAGTTTTTTAGTTATTTTTGAGCTTCTGTTAGTCTATCACAACTAGTTGGTGCCATCCTTCTTTTTACTATTAGAATGGGCAAAGCCCAGGGACTCTTTGATGGTTTGAGCATCCCTTGTTCCAGTAACTTTCGTTTCCTCAGTAACTACTTCTTTAAATGCCCTAGATTGGCAGATTGGCTGAGACATGATAGGGGATGTTCTCCAGTGTCCAATCGGTGGACCACCCCTAAGCACAGCCTGAATTATGATTGTCAACAGTAAAAATCTCCTTATATTTTTCAAACAAAGATATCACCTGATCTTTATGATCTTTTAATAACCCTATCATGTTTTTAAGTGGTACCATCAACATTACGCTGGGCTGCAAACTGACTGGTAAGTCAATTTATCCAGTGGCCTGAATTCATGAACCTGAAGGACCTCCTCAACAGGGATCGAGTGTAAATAAGCCACTATTTATTGTCAGCCGATTTACAATGGTTCTTTTTGTAGATTTTCCAGCAAAACCATAATCTCCCCCATGTCCCAGAAGTATAATGCCTGGAGCCATTTGGGGTTAAAGCCGCAATTGCTTATAAAGACCAATAACTTTCCCATAGAGTCCTTCAGGCACTTTCACTTCCAATTTGGTGTTTATTATTTCTGGTGACCAGAGGGGATAGATATAGGTCCAGCATCTCGGAGAGGCAGCCCCTGATATTCAAATATCTTCTGTGGAAGGGCCAAGTTTTATTCTTTAGTTGATGGCAGTACACTAGAATCTCCCCATCACTATATGCAAATTTGATATGTCTCATGTGCACCAGGTCCTTTGGCACTCCGCTGGAGGTAAAATAAATTGGGATCCACTGCCTGAAAATTTTGAAGGTTTTATCCATCATGTCAATAACTGCCCCAAAGCGTCGCATGAAAGCAGTTTCAATTACTAGGTCATACTTGCTGTTTAATAACACTATTGCCGGAGGTACAACAACAATTGACCCAAACTGCAAAGGTAGCGCACTGTACGCTCCCTCAGAGACCATATTTTCCGTTCCAGCAGTCTCACACACCAAGTAATGTTTTACATTAGTTCTAGAACAACTTTACCACCAACCTAGTGGAAACTGTGTTGATGGAGCGCCCATATTTATTATAGCATGGACTCAATGTTTTGCTACAAAAATATCAGAGTAGGCACACTCAGGAAAAGGAGTTTTGACTGTTTAATACATGAACAATTAATGGATCTCTTTTCCCAAGGAAGCTCATAACCCCCCCCCCCCCACCAACTTTGATATATCTAAAAAATAGCTTCTACCAGGAGGGCGACGTTTACACCTTTCAGGGAAAGTGCATCTGAGGATAGATCCAGGTCATCTGAAGAAACTTGGGCAAACCTTTAACAGGCGTATGGCTTTGGTTGCTCTTGAGGTCCTTCTTCCGCTGTAGCTTTGGCTTGCGCCCATGTCAGTACATTTACCTCTCCGTGGCTGCTGGTATAAAAACTTGTAATCATACTGAGGGACTTCTTCTGAATATAGTATGATAGGTTCAGGTGGGACGTTTGGGGTTAGAAAGCGGAGGTAAAGAGTCCTGTATCTACTCCGCTTCATCTTCAACCTAGTAGTATGTATCCTGCTGTATTTAGTGAGCCTGACGGTTGGGGAAATTTTGGGCAAAGTGGCCAGGGTAACTGCATACAAAAAAATTTACCCTGTCAGGTCCACACCCTTGGTCCTTGTACGATGGCCCAGGCTGATAATTTAATTGTTGGCAACTAGCATACCAGGACCAGGTTGATAGGTTGACTGCTGACGGTTGGCGTATTTAGGCCCAGTTTGGTAGTTGGGCTGTTGACGATTATCATAAGTAGGTCTGGATCAGAAGTCAAATTGCTGAGGGTAACTTGGCCAAGGGCAAGGTGCATAATTATAATAAGGCTGGGGGTTACTAGGCGGAATCTGAACAAGACGAGAGAATTCCCACAAATAAGAAGGACTAGTGACAGCTACAGTATGTTTCTGATCTGTATTGGGTGGAGTAAAGGTAGTGGATATATGACATAAACTTAACAACTTGAACAGGGGTATGTCTTCCTCCAAAAGTGGAGCCATGACGTTGTAAAGCTCACGGTATGGCTTCACAGCTTAGGTCATTGCAATTCCCACATCATATTTGGTAAGAGTCCCTCCCAATTAACACATAAGCTTTAAAATGGATTAATCAGCAAACAAAGAGAGAGTCTCATTACTCTGGAATCTAATGGTCAAGAACTTAGTTGTAATGGCTTGAGGATGACATGATTAAGGAGACCAATAGCAAGGATAAGGCTGAACATCAGGAAGCCAAAGAGGTGAATTTTGAAGGCCTCCCTGACCTCGAACATACCTTAAACAACGCTGGGTTAAGGCGAGATATGCCCATATTGGTCCTGGGGATGTGAGAGAAGTTTGGCCTTCGTTAAAGCAGGTGCATTAAAATGAACCAGTAATACAATAAATAATGATGGTTTACTTAAGTTTCTCGGTGAATGGGGTATTGAAATCCATTCAGGTTTCAAAATTTCCAACATGGGTCAGCCTTATCTTCAATTGAAACCTGAGTTCAGTCAATTACCAGCTATAGTACACTGCCCAATGGAAGCGTGCGCTTATTAGTGCACCTGAGCTTAGCACCACTTCCATCAATTGATATTTTCCGCAAATTTTCTTAAGTTTGTTTACTTGAGACCATCCTCTCTCATTGGTTGACTTCCTTTGTAATAAAAACCCATCGTTACTTTATGCTTTCTTTAAGTTAACTTGGACAAACCTGTGGTTGAAACTCCTAAAGGAGGTCTTTGCAACGTTAGCCATAGATTTGCACCAATGAAACTATCTCCTCTGGTGCACCGCTGGGCCGCCCTGGTCCCCTCCAGACTGGGGCACCCTTGCAACCCATCCCAGAGTGTAACAGAAAAGGTGGTGTCTGATCCGTACATTGTGATGGATCAGTTAGTACTCAATCCAAATAGGAAATTAATAAGAAGAAACCTGAATAAAGGGGAATTGGAGTAAGAAAAATTTGATGGTCTGAGGCTGAAACACATCCAAGTCAATATAACATTGGACTTATGAGCATTTTGGACGATGATTCCATGGGGAATGAAATCTTTGCTCAAGATGTGCTGGATGGTTCAGGAGAGCTTGGCATAGAGGAAAAGCTTATTTTTTTATTTGAGGTGGCTGACCTTGGGACAAATATACTGCACCAATAGAGTGGATAGGGAGTAGGGAGCGACAATATAGGAGTGGAGGACAAAAACCAAGTACTGGGGGAAAACTTCCTGCGCATGTTCTGATAGGCCAGGATTATATGAATCTAACTTCACTGATTTGCTTGGTCAGATGAGGCATGGTGCGCTAATCCACATGTATTGATATCCTCTTGTCACAGAAATGCAATTAATGAAATTTCTGCCATGACGGGATTTTAACCCATGACGTGAGGGGTGATAGTGGGACGCCCTCCCAACTATGCCACACCCCCTTGAAAAAGCTTATTTTATATTCGCAAAGCACTATATATTTGAGGATAGGCTGGCTTGAATAGCCAGTTAAGTCTTCTAGATAACCCTAAAAATCAAAAAAAGATTTGGTTGCAAGTCAAAAAGAATATTTTATTTTAAATAGAATAACCAGATCGAAAGACATGGGCTCCAATGGTGGGCATGGTGTGGCGTTGGCATGCAACTTGGTATCCTCCTACAGCATGTGGACAGGGATCCAAGGGCATGTGGCAATGGCGGAACTTGGCAGATGGGTTTGGGGATTGGCTCTGTTGGGCTGGTCCCTAATAGAGTCAGTTATGTGGCTCTTACTTCCCAATTCCCTTGTGGGATATTGGCACAAACCGGTTCATTACACAGAGCACTTCTTTGATAGGGACACCACTTTGGGGTTCACTCAAGCCTTATTTGTACAATTTCTGTCAATTTGCACCTTATCAAACACCCTCGCCCTAAGTTACTTTAGCTCCAGCACCCTCTTCAGTGCTCTGCTCACCTTAGTACTGACAACTAGTTCCCTAGCGTTGGGGCTGTGCACTGAGCCCCACCTCTCTGGGAATAGTAGAGTTATAGACACTCTCTTTACATTAATTAACCATTACTATATTTTATGTGCATAAACATTATCCGTATGGGACTTTCAAATGTGAAAATTGGGATCACCAGATGTTGGTCATGGCCGCGGTGGGGCTCATCACCATTTTCTAATTTTGCCAGTCATTGGAGCATCTAAGAAATATTCTAGCTACCTCTGACTGGAAAATACCCACCCTTCTTGATCATACCTGGTGGATACAGATGCTTTGTGATCCAAGAGTCATGATTCCCTGACTTTCCACTGAAACTAACAAAAATGATACCACAAAAATGGTCAACTTGGCACAATATTTGGATGGTGCAGAGCAGGATCATTGACAAAGGGCCTGGTGGGGATGGCATTGGATAAAGTTGCACGATCTGTTGCTCAAATGGATATGGGGTCGTTTTTAGCTAAAAACGCGTTTTATAACGCCGATTCCTTTTATAAAAACGAGCCAAATATCTTCTCTTATGGCTCTGATATGAAACCCATTTCAGTATACCAAATAAACCCAGATAACCCCCGTTTGACCACTACCATGATCCCTAGAACCCAGGAGGTGGAGAAGGAGTTGTTTTTAATATAAAGACGTTTTTGCATATTCTGAAGATATGGTGGAATATTTGACCTCAGTAGTAAGAGTGCCAGATATTCCTCTCCATTGTTTGGTGCCAAAACGTACCCTGGGGGAATGCTTATGCCCAAAGAATATTTTCATGGTGAAGTATTGGGGTTATTTTCTATGAACAAAAACCATTCTGGATATTTTTTTGTTGACTGCTACCCTTTCATCCATTTTTTGGAAAAATCAGCACAACTATTTTGGTGGATAATGGAGCCTCTGAGAATTTTATTGACCAAGACCTAGCCGATTACTTTGAGCTTAGTTACTTTCCAGATGGTATGGTTAGGGGAAAGGCTTCTTAAGTTATTTCCACACTGAGGGTTCTAGGGTTAGTGGATTATAATGTGGGCAAGTATCTTTTGTTGGACCGTTCCCAAGCAATCAAAAACCTAAAGTACCCCATTATTTTGGGAGTATATTGGTGGCGAAAGTTTGACATCAGGACCAACTTGAAAGACAACACCTTGTCCTTAACATTAAAGAATGGTCTTATATTAGTTGTCCCTTTGTCTAGGTTAATTTTCAGTGAGATCTGTCCCAATAGCCCAATACTCACACTTTCAGTCTCACTCCATTGTTGAATCCCTTACTGGAGGTACCTTTACCTTTCTTTTTGGAGATTTGGAATCTTCGTTTGATGAGGCTTCAGCGAATGTATTACCTGCTCATTTAGAGTTTGATTGTGAGTTCAAGCTCACTGTTGATCTGGTGCGTTTATCTTCTCCTATTTACCCTTTGGCTGTGTGGGAGGAAGCGGCATTAGATGTTTGGGTTAAGGAGCAGTTAGCCAAAGGCGCGATTTTCAACGCACTTCCCCAATATCTCCCGATTATCTTTGTGGAGAAGGCCAATGGTACTTTATGCTCATGCATAAAATATGGGAGCCTAAACAAGGTCTTTGTACCAGATTTACATCCCATCCCCTTGTACTCACAGATTGCATGCTATGTGGAGAAGGCGAAAGTCTTCACCAAACTAGATTGATTAAACGCGTTCAATCAGATCAAGATCAAGAAGGACCAGGAGTGGCTAACCGCATTCCATACCAGAAAAAGAGATTTCTAATTTCTGGTTATGACCTTTGGGCTTAAGAATGCCCCTGCTATCTTTTAATGCCATACTGATGTAGCTTTGGGGGACCTGAAGGGTATGCGCGGTTGCCTACATGGATGATATTCTGGTTTTTTCCCCTGATCATGAGTCCCATGCAGTACACTTTTGACAAGTGGTGGAGAATTTAAAAGCAGCCAACCATACGCTGAAGATCAGTAAGTGCGAGTTCTTCAAGTCCCAGGTCACCTTTCTGGGCAATGTCAAGTTTGACCAAGGACATAAGATAACGCTAGACAAGGAGAATGCAATTCATTATTGGACTACCCCAACTTTGGTTAAGGAATTGATGCTTTTATTGGGAATGTGTACATTCCTTAAGAATTTCACACTCAATCTTTCTGAGGTGACGGCGCCTTTGTACAAGGTAAGTGAAACCAAAGTACTCCAATGGTCCCCCATTTTGGAGAATTCTTTCTAAGCAGTAAAGTGTAGTTTGCTGTTTACATCCATTTTTCGCCATTTTGATCCATATAAAGAGTTCATTGTTGCTTCAGATGCCTCCAACTTCGCCATAGCGGCTGCCTTATTACAAGTAGGTGAAGATGGAATAAAGTATCTGTGGGATAAATTCCAAGAAAATGTCTTTGCCAGGAGTTAAAGCGCTGTATATGATAATGTGTTATTAGCAGTAGTTGAAGCGCTGACTTACTGGTGTTATCACTTACATGTCTTCTCCCAACCTTTTCACATATGTACTGATCACCGTGCTTTACTGTACTACCACGTGCCTCATGTATTGACCCATGGCAAATCCACTAGCATGAGACCTTAGCCCAATTTGTGTTTTCCTATGAGTTTACTAAGGGCAAGGAGAATGATTTGGTGGATGCTTTGAGCCACAACCCTGCACTATCTCCCAATACTAAGGAGAAAGAGGTGCATAATACTAAGATAATAATTCCACCGGATAAGAATGTGTCTCAACCTCCCTCACCCTTGGCCCTCAGGCTAGCACTCGCTCATATGTAAAATGAGTAGGAATATAGTATGTTCAGAAAGGTAGTCCTTTCACAGTCTTTGTCAGCCGAATATACTATGGTCCTTGCCAAAAGCACACCGAATCAGAATACATTACCAGGGGTTAACACGTTAAAAATAAGATGGTGTGGCTTCAGGGATGCTTATGGGTTCCCGCTGGACCACTTTGTTTGGAAATCATCCAGGACCATCATTATGGAATCAACGTTGGTCATCCTGGGAAAGCAAATACTTTGGAGCTAATTTGCCACACTTACAATTGGAAGAGGTTAGCTGCTCAGGTGGGAAGGTATTGTAAAGAGTGCTGATCTACAACCTAATGAAACCAAATTAACAGCCACTAGCAGGGTTTTTGGTACCAGTTCAAAAGGCTGAAGATCCTTAGACTTCCTTATTATTGGATTTCATTGTAAATTGCCTGTATCTGAAGGCTACGATGTCAGCATGGTGGTGGAGGACCATTTTACTAAGTTCGCACACTTTAATCCTTGAAGAACCACAGCAACCGTGGCCGAGATGGCTAGGCTTTTCATCACTCATGTGTTTGCTCTTTACGGGGTACCCTAAGAATTAATTATGATTGTGGACCCCAGTTTACCTCTGTCATTTGGGAAGAGTTGTGTAAGAGTCTTCAGATTCACCCCTACCATTTAACTGAAATATCATCCCCAACCAGATGGGCAGACTGAACAAGTGAACCAGTGTTTGGAGCAATTTCTGCGGTGTTACACTGCCGCAGATCATTCCAATTGGGTTTCTCACCTTCCTGGACCAGTTTAGCTACAACAACACTCTACATGCATCTATCAGCTTTTCCCATTTTTCGCCAATGATGGGTTTAATCACGCCTTCAATATGGAACCTAGTTGTAAGTCAAAAGTTGAAGAGGTGGTAGACTTTGCTAAGAATATCAAGAAAGCACACCAGGGGGTCTCCACAAGTTTGGAGGCGGCAATGCAAGTTTATAAAGAAAATGCTTATGGGAAGAGATGGGTGGGTCCAGCATACAAAGAAGGGGATCTTGTGATACTTGATGCTAAAACATCCCTATTAAGCTATGAAAAAAACTAGGACTGAAGAGGATTGGCCCTTACCGCGTTGTCAGAAAGGTGGGCCACGCCTCATACTCTTTGAATCAACCCATTTCGTTTCGGATCTTTTCATTCCATCATGAAAGCAAGCTGACGTTGCTTGAGGACCCCTCCAGAGACTCTGTAGGCTTATCTCGTGGATGGGGCACCAGAGTGGGAAGTGGAGGAGATAGTAGCCTCCTTCAGAGTCTAAAGAAGGCTTGAGTACCTGGTATCCTGGAAGGAATTTGATGCAGAAGAAAACAGTCGGGTACTGGCATATGACTGTTTATATGCCAAAGACCTGATTGAAGTTTTCTACAAACGGTTTCTCCAGGCAGCTGGAACTCAGTTAGAGCAAACCGTTGCCACTATGATGTTGGCCCCAACCCAGAATACATTTCCCTGGCGCAAGCCCTGGAGGGGAAATTGAGCTCAAAAAAGATTGAGAGGGTAATGTTATGGCTTGAGGATGCCATGTTTATGGGGACCAATAGCAAGGATAAATATGCATGTCAGGAGGCCAAAAAGGTAATTTTTGGTAGGCCTCCCTGGTCTCATACAAACCTTGGATTAACGCTGGGTTAAGAAGAGATATGCCCAGGTTGGTCCTGGGGATGTGATAGAAGTTTGGCCCTGCGTTCCACCAGATGTTTTAAAATGAACAAGCTATATAATTAATGATGATAGTTTCCTTTGTTTTTCAGTGAATAGGGTCTCAGAACCTGTTTGGTTTTTGAAATTCCCAGCTCAGGTCAGCCTTACCTTCAATTGATAATGTAAGGAAAGTGTCTATCACTCTCCTGTTTCCAGCGTGGTGGTGCTTGGTGCACAGAGCCAACGCATGAAAACTAGCCAAAAGTACTAAAGATACTAGAGCCCAGCAAAGGGTGCTGGAACAATAATAACTAAAACCAAGAAGTGCGATAAGGAACGATCCAAAAATGACGTGATGCGCAAGGAGAGAAGAGGTAAATGGCCCAGGTTGGAGGGAACCTGGGAGAACCAATGGTGCACGTGGGGAAAATCTGATTATGTTCAAAATGGAATAGTTAATGTGGCGCGAGACCTCCAAAAAGGGTCCAAGCACAGGATCATATAAAATAACATTGTAATAAAGTGGTATAAAATGGGGAAATGTTTATTTGGGAAGTCAACCATCAAGGAATGTTGGTCAGGGAAACATATTTAAACTTGGATGGGGGAATAAGGGGTTTGCTGCAGTGGGCCCAAGCACCAACCCACCAATAGGGCAATGCTACCATCCAAATTAGTTGAATATGCCAAATCTGACTTCACTTGAGTGATTTATTGAAGTTGGATTTGACCTGAACGCATTGTTTTATAAATGGAATGGGTTTCAAAACCCCATTCCTCCATGAACCAAATAGAACCATCAACATTAATTTGGTAGACCGTCCGTTTTAATGCCTGGACTGACGTAAGGGGCTGGGCATTTGGCACCCCACTAGTACCAGCCTGGGCATATTTTGCCCATACCAGGCGTTGGTATAGGGTATGCTTCAGGTCTGGGAGGCACTGTAATTTCACCTTCTGGGCCTCCTGGCGCCCAGCCTTATCCTTAGGGGCTGGTCCTACTTTGTTGTCCTGGGATTATGACATTACCCTCTCTTTCCAATGGGGCTCAACCCCCCTCCAGGGGCTTGTGCAAGGGAAAAGTTCTTGTGGGCAGGGGCCAACTTCATGGCGGCAACGGTCGTTTTGGGTTGAGATCTGGCAGCCTAAGGGAAACGCTAGTGGAAGGCTTCAATCAGATCTTTGGCATGCACACAGTCACGCACTGGAACCCAACTGTTCTCTGCAGCGTCAAAGCCCTTCCAGGATAGCAGGTACTCAAGTCTTCTTTTAACGGGCGGGAAGCAACTATTAATTCCACCTCCACTCTGGCGCCCCAGCCACGAGATAGGCCTCTGGAGTCTCTGGTGGGGGGCCCTCAAACAACGTCAGTTTGCTCTCATGAAACACCAAGAAGATTGAAATGAAGGGGGGAGATCTAGCTGGTATGAGGCATGGCCCACCTTTCTAACAACGCGGTAGGGGCCAATCCTCTTCGGTCCTAGCTTCTTACATGGCTGCTTGATAGGGATGTTATGAGCATCAAGAATCATGAGATCCCCTTCTTTGTACACAAACCCACTCAGCACTTCATATAAGCGTTCTCCTTATACACTCACATTGCCGCCTCCAAGCTTGTGGAAACCCCCTGGTGGACCTTCTTGATTGTCTTGGCAAAGTCCACCACCGCTTCAACCTTAGGCCCACAGCTGGGCTCCATGTTAAAGGCGGGATTAAAGCCATGGCTGGAGAAAAAAGGGAACAACCAATCGAGAAGTGCAAGGTATTGTTGTAGCTAAACTGGGCTATGGGAAGGTGAGAAACCCAATCAGAATAATCTGCAGCGGTGTAACACCGCAGAAACTATTAAAGCACTGGTTCACTCGTTCAGTCTGCCCATCTTATTGGGGATGATAGGCAGTTAAACGGCAAGAGCTAATCTGAATTCTCTTACACAACTCTTCCCAAAAAAGGAGGTAAATTGAGGGCCCCAGTCGCTGATAATTTCTTGAGGAACCCCATGAAGCGCAAACGCATGAGTGACGAAGAGTTTAGCCATCTTAGCTGCGGTTATATTAGTTCTGCAAGGAATAAAGTGGGCGAACTTTGTGAATCGGTCCACCACCACCATGATGGCATCATAACCATTAGCGGAAGGTAATCCCATAATGAAATCACCCAATAAGGGAAGTTCAGGGCACATAAGCCTTTGGACTGGTACCAACAACCCCACTAAAGGTTTACGATTGGGTTTCATCTGGTTGCAGACTAGGCACTCCTTACAATACCGCCCCACCTGAGCAGGCAAGCCCTTCCAATTGTAGGTGTGCTGAATCAACTCTAAAGTCTTTGCTTTCCCGGGATGACCAATGGTGATTCCATCATGATGGTCCCAGATGATTTCCAGGCGCAGTGGCCCAGCAGGTACCCAAAGACGCCCCTGAAACCACACCATCTCATCCTTTACGTGATAGCCCGTGGATAGGTCCTCTTGATTTACAGCGCTCTTAGCAAGTACCATAGTATATTCGTTTAACAGCAGCTGAGAAAGGACAAACTTTCTAAACATACCATATTCCTCCGAATTTTCCAAAGGCAAGCGCTGGCCCATTGGCCGGGGGAGAGGGAAGTTGAGACATAATTTGATTTGGATGAATCATCAACTGGGTGTTTAGGACATCTACCTCCTTTGGATCAGGAGCTAAAGTAGGGTTGCGGCTCTAAGCATCTGCCAAACCGTTATCCTTGCCCTTGGTGAATTTGTATGAAAAGGCAAATTGAACAAGGGTCTCATGCCAATGGGTCTGTCGTGGGGTTATGACATGAGGGTGCGATAGTACAGTAATGCCCGGTGATCTGTGCATACATGGAATGGTTGGGTAGAGCCATGCAAGTGGTGACGCCAATATGTCAGCACCTCCACCCCTGCTAGTAACTCCTTGCCTTAAACGGCTTAGTTCAATTCTGGCACAGAGATTTTTCTAGAAAGATATCCCACTGGATGCTTTATTCCATCTTCGCCTACTTGTAACAAGGCAGCCGCTATGGTGAAGTTGGAGGCATCCATAGATACAATAATCTCTTTGGAAGGGTTGACATGGCGAAGGACATACGTGGACAACAGGGTGCACTTCACTGCTTGGAAAGCATCCTCCAAAACGGAGGACCACTGAAGCACCTTTGCACCGCTAGCCTTATACAAGGGAGCTGCCACCTCAGAAATATTCGGTTTGAACTTCTTGAGGAATGTACACGTCCCTAAAAAGCTTCTCAATTCCTTGAAGGAGGTGAGGGTGGGCCACTCATGAATCGCCTTCTCCTTGTCTGGAGTTACATGAGTCCTTTGTCAAACACGACGTTTCCCAAAAGTGACCTGGGACTTGAAAAATCTCACACTTGCTTTTCTTCAGTGTAAGGCTGGCTGCCTTTAACCTCTCCACCACTTGCCAAAGGTGTACTGCATGGGACTCATGGTCAGGGGAAAACACCATAATATCGTCCATGTAGGCAACCGCGCATACCCCCAACAAGTCTCAATGCAGCATCAATGCGGCGTTGAAAGATAGCAGGGGCATTCTTAAGCCCAAAGGGCATGACCTGAAACTGGAGATCCCTTTTATGGTACATAATGTGGTTAACCACTCTTGTCCCTTTTTAATCCGGATCTGATTGAACGCATTGAGGCAAATCAGCTTGGAGAAGACCTTCGCCTTCTCCACATAGCATGCAATATGTGATTCCAAAGGATGGGATGGAGATTGGTACAGTAACGTTATTGAGGTTCCCATAGTCTATGCAGGGACGTAGAGTACCATTAGCCTTCTCAACAAAGAGAAGTGGGGAGCAAACAGAGGAGGTACGCTGAAAAATCGCACCTTTAGTTAACTGATCCTTCATCTACACATCCAACGCCTCTTCTTCCCGCAAAGTCAATGGGTAAATGGGGGAAGATATACGCACCAGATCCACAGTGAGCTTGAAGTCACAATCAAATTTTAGAGTGCTCAGGAAATGTGTTCTCAGATTCTGCATCAAAAGAAGATTCCAACCCCTCCAAAAAAGGACGGTAGGGGAACCTCCACAGAGGGCTTCAGCAAAGGGACAAGCTTAAAAGTGGGAATATTAGGCCAATAAGGTAATTTGACCTGGGCGTTATCCTCTGACAAAGGAACAATCAAGATGTGACCATAAGACAAAGACAAGGAGAGAGTGTTTTCTTTCAAATTAGTCCTGACTTCAAACTTTCTCCACCACTCAACACCAAAAATAATGGGGTACTTAGGTTTTTATTTGCTTGTAAACGGTCTAACAAAAGATACTTGCCCACCTGGTAGTCCACCAATACCATGGCGTTCAGCGCAGGGATACCTTGAGAAGCCCCACCTCTAACCATACCACCTGGTGAGTAAATCAACTCAAGGTAGTCAGCAAGGTCTTGGCCAATAAAATTATTCAAGGCACCGGTATCCACTTAGATAGTTGTGCTGAACTTTAAAAAAGGGGATGTAATGGTAGCAGTAAACAAGAAGTATCCATAATGGGATATATTCAACGCAGAAAACGCCACTA